>JAWPHD010009934.1:0-98821 GCA_037043455.1 Cyrtodaria siliqua
GCTGTGAGGTGACAGAAGGCTCGGTATGAAAGGTACGTACACAGACAATCGTAATCAGGGCTTGTGAGGTGGCAGAAGGCTCTGTATGAAAGGTACGTACACAGACAATCGTAATCAAGGCTTGTAAGGTGACAGTAGGCTCGGTATGAAAGGTACGTACACAGACAATCGTAATCGGGGCTTGTAAGGTGACAGAAGGCTCGGTATGAAAGGTACGTACACAGACAATCGTAATCAGGGCGTGTAAGGTGACAGAAGGCTCGTATGAAAGGTACGTACACAGACAATCGTAATCAGGGCGTGTAAGGTGACAGAAGGCTCGTATGAAAGGTACGTACACAGACAATCGTAATCAGGGCGTGTAAGGTGACAGAAGGCTCCGTATGAAAGGTACGTACACAGACAATCGTAATCAGGGCGTGTAAGGTGACAGAAGGCTCCGTATGAAAGGTACGTACACAGACATCGTAATCAGGGCGTGTAAGGTGACAGAAGGCTCGTATGAAAGGTACGTACACAGACAATCGTAATCAGGGCTTGTAAGGTGACAGAAGGCTCCGTAATGAAGGTACGTACACAGACAATCGTAATCAGGCGTGTAAGGTGACAGAAGGCTCCGTATGAAAGGTACGTATACAGACAATCGTAATCAGGGCGTGTTAGGTGACAGAAGGCTCCGTATGAAAGGTACGTGCACAGACAATCGTAATCGGGGCTTGTAAGGTGACAGAAGGCTCCGTAATGAAAGGTAGGTACACAGACAATCGTAATCAGGCGTGTAAGGTGACAGAAGGCTCCGTGTGAAAGGTACGTACACAGACAATCGTAATCAGGGCGTGTAAGGTGACAGAAGGCTCCGTATGAAAGTACGTACACAAACAATCGTAATCGGGGCTTGTTAGGTGACAGAAGGCTCGGATTTAATGTAATAGTGGTGTTAAGGTACTTCATATGTTGCAGAACCAAAACAAGTATCTATAATTTATGTTTCAATTAAATTGGTTATAAGATAATGTCGGCAACATGCCGAACTAATGTTGATTTTATTATCTAAGCACCTTAGAAAAATATTTAAAGCATGTAGTTAATACTGGACAATTGGTCTTAACTTTGTTGAAGTTATTGAACAATTAGATTTGTTTATAAAGTTTTTCCAGAATTTATACGTCTTTTTTTTTTAAAAAAATGTAGAGATCCTTGCAACTATAAACCGTAAGTGTTTAACTCTGCGTGGCTTGTACATCAACATTGCTTTGATATGGTTAAACGAAAATAATACTGAAGTACGATGTTTGAAAGTAATATATGTTTGAAAGTAATATGGAATTAAAACACAAATATCCTTAACAATATATTAAATTATTGTTATTAACAATTTGTTGTGTTTTCAAGTTAAACATCTAAATATTTTCAATAATTACCTGTCTATTTTGATGCAAATAAACACAATAAATAAACTTCCAATTATGTGAAACACACGTGCATCGTTTGTTTGAAGCACTTGCTTTTTACTGCGATACCTGTACTCAAACCCATTCCTTGCAAAACAGTACTGTTTCTGTGGTAAAATTTAATTTCATTTTACAAAAGATGTATAACAATCTTCATGATCTTGAGAGGGTGATGTAACTTGTCGGGAAGTGGAAAAAAACTGATTCTTGGAGTGGAATTAAAGGCCAAAATTTATTCGGGAAGCAGAGTAACTTTTATTGCACCTCGCACAAAATCCTAGGAATTTCATTGGATTACAGCGGTCACATGGTGACTCTCTATTATTCTATAGTGGGTCAGTAGATTTCATAGAGGGTCACTAAAACAATATGGACTACAGTTTTGATTCAAAGTTTAAATCATTTGCAAATAGTTCTTTAAATCGTTAGTCACAAACATAATATTCAATTTAATAATGTTTTTAAACTGTACCGGTCGTGACCTCAACTTGCTGGGAACGTCTCAATGACGTTGACGCTCCATTATAATGGGTTAAATATCGGCGGTTTGCCTTAAAAAAAGGTGCTCGATGCTAATAATAGACCCCTGTGCCAGCCTCATCTCATCTTATTCCATCATCGATACAAGTGTTTGTTTTGCTTTCCGAATCGGTTCCTCAGTATCGATACAACTTGTCCGAGACACTCAAACCTGGTGCATGCAAAGGAAACAATTGGTTTCATTGTTATATTTATAATTAAGGTTGGTAATAACATCGTGTGTACATCGCATCCTAATTGGTAACTCGTTTTTGATCGGGATGTTTGTATTCTCTAAATAATTAATTAAATGCGATTGTCTATTAACTATCATTATATTCGAATAGTGCTATGCAAAGAAGATACAGATTGACGATTCTTGACAACAACTTCAAACTCAATATGCCAATTACGCATTAAATAGGCCACATACCTAATAACAAACATATTGGAAACTTTCTATCAGCACAAATGAAAAAGCCAAACTATCACGTGGCACGTTAACTAATACAACTCCTCTCTCAAAAATTCATTTATTTTGATGAGATTACATTGAAACGATTCATAATGAATAGAAAAATGGGATTATACTAATTTATTTTTATTTTCAATATAAGAAATTGTTAAAAAAAAAGAAGAAGAAAAGCTGATTAAAGTTCAAAAAAATACCATCATTAAAAAGACAAATACTTTGTGATGGGTTTTGACATAAATGAAACGTATATGAAACGTATATGCATACAGCTCTTTATGATATGTGTGTTAAGTTGGCTAATATTTTGTGAAATTTCATCACTGTGCCACCAGAAATTTTGAAACATTTTACAGTTTCCTATCTATTTGTTATTAGGTCTGTGAATAGATCTATAGATCTGAAGTCAACAGTCAACAAAACACCTTCTGTCATAATGTTATGAACTATAAGCACATCAATATTTAATGCAAAAAGTATAGCTCATGGATTTGTATTCTGTACCTACCATAGAGCTATGAGTCTCCCCCTTAATAAAGTAGATATGTTCTGTATTTACCATAGAGCTAGGAGTTTAATAGAGCTTAATAAAGTAGATATGTTCTGTACTTACCATAGAGCTATGAGTCTCCCCCTTAATAAAGTAGGTATATTCTGTACTTACGATAGAGCTATGAGTCGCCCCCTTAATAAAGTAGGTATATTCTGTACATATCATAGAGCTATGAGTCGCCCCCTTAATAAAGTAGGTATATTCTGTACCTACCATAGAGCTATGAGTCGCCCCCTTAATAAAGTAGGGATATTCTGTACTTACCTTAGAGCTATGAGTCGCCCCCTTAATAAAGTAGGTATATTCTGTACATATCATAGAGCTATGAGTCGCCCCCTTAATAAAGTAGGTGTATTCTGTACTTACCTTAGAGCTATGATTCTCCCCCTTAATAAAGTAGGTGTATTCTGTACTTACCGCCTTAATAAAGTAGATATAGTATGTACTTACCTTAGAGCTATGAGTCGCCCCCTTAATAAAGTAGGTATATTATGTACCTACCATAGAGCTATGAGTCGCCCCCTTAATAAAGTAGGTTAAGTATGCGCCACGATGCCAGGTCACATATTCAGCAAGGTTAGAGCTATAAGTCTCCCCCTTAATAATGTAGGTATATTCTGTACTTACCATAGAGCTATGAGTCGCCCCCTTAATAAAGTAGGTATATTCTGTACTTACCATAGAGCTATGAGTCTCCCCCTTAATAAAGTAGGTATATTCTGTACTTACCTTACAGCTATGAGTCGCCCCCTTAATAAAGTAGGTATATTCTGTACTTACCATAGAGCTATGAGTCGCCCCTAAATAAAGTAGATATATTATGTACTTACGATAGAGCTATGAGTCGCCCCCTTCATAAAGAAGGTATATTTTGTACTTACCTTAGAGCTATGCGTCGCCCCCTTAATAAAGTAGGTATATTCTGTACTTACCATAGAGCTATGAGTCGCCCCCTTAATAAAGTAGGTGTATTCTGTACTTACCTTAGAGCTATGATTCGCCCCTTAATAAAGTAGGTGTATTCTGTACTTACCTTAGAGCTATGAATCTCCCCCTTAATAAAGTAGGTGTATTCTCTACTTACTATAGAGCTATGAGTGGCCCCGTTAATAAAGTAGGTGTATTCTGTACTTACCATAGAGCTATGAGTCGCCCCCTTAATAAAGTCTGTATATTCTGTACTTACCTTGGAGCTATGATTCTCTCCCTTAATAAAGTAGGTATATTCTGTACTTCCCATAGAGCTATGAGTTGCCCCCTTAATAAAGTAGGTGTATTCTGTACTTACCTTACAGCTATGATTCTCCCCCTTAATAAAGTAGGTGTATTCTGTACTTACCGCCTTAATAAAGTAGATATAGTATGTACTTACCTTAGAGCTATGAGTCGCCCCCTTAATAAAGTCAGTATAGTCTGTACTTACCTTGGAGCTATGAATCTCCCCCTTAATTGAATTTTTAAGTCGCACCAACAGCTAAGGTCATATGGCGACTTTCCAGCTTACACTGGCGGAGGAAGACCCCAGGTGCCACTTCAGGCAATTTTCGTGCACGGGAGCGCACCTGGGCACAACCACCGAGGTTCCGCAATGTTCAGAGTGGGGGTGTGGGGCCAGAGTATGCTTTGCCCCTCCCCACACCATAATTTGAAGAAAAAATCGTTAGCGCTCAAAAAGTGCTTTTTTTCCTTATATAATGTTGTAGTTTTGGTGTAACTGAGCGTGGATAACATTTTTTTTATTTTTTTTTGGCTTGTCCCCCACTCCCCCTCCCCCAATAGCTGAAAAATGCTTTTTTAATTGTCAAATGTCTTTTACAAAAAAATTAACCCCCCCCCCCCCCACCCCCTCTCCCCTGTCACCACCCACCCCCACCCCCACCCCACCCACTCAGCTAAACGATTCACGGCCATTTTAATTGAATATTTTGCTGCATAATTACCAATCTCTACCCAGAGTTGTCGTTCCTTGCTGTCAACGTCTCACCAAATACCAAGAATCTTGGCAAACGATGAAAAACGGTGGAAATATGCACAAATTGCTTGATGACACTTAATATTTTTCTGAATTAACTTCATATGAAATGCTTATATTACAAAGAAAACAATTTTCGGCTTGAATGTTTTAAATATACAGTAAATTATGCTCAGGATTATATTGCGGTAGAATAAAGGTTTGTACTTATATGATTATGTTGTATGTATGAGCCAGTCATATAAAAGGACAATTCTTCAATATCATAAAAAGTATGTATGACGATGTGCAATTCTCTGTTAAAACTGATGTTGGATTATCCCAATCTTTTAGTGCAAAAATCGGAGTTAAGCAGGGATGTATTTATTCTTAGCCTAACTCTGTTTTCACTTTATATAAATGATTTAGTAAACTACTTCGACCCCTTATGTGATCCTGCTCAGCTTCAGGGAAAATCAGTTTCATGTTTAAAGGGAATGTAGCGACACAGCCAAACAAGCTCTGTTATTAAGAGTTCTGAAAAACTTGGAAAAGGGTGAAAGAATTATCAAAATCGGATGATCAACAAAAAAGATATGACCATTTAAAGGTTGTTCTAAAACAAATATGGGAGCCGCCATTTTTAGAACTATGACGTCATAGTTCCATATTGCCATATATGGAATATTGATAAATATAATTTAAAACGAACGAAACCACTGCAAATGAATGAATTTTTTTTACTGGTCATATAAATCATTATTGCCATTAAGTATTACATATTTTTCATACAGTTGTTGTAATTTTTCCCCTATCAATCAGTAAATGTTCATATTTATAAATATTCCATATATGGTCATTTAGAACCGTGATGTCATAGCTCTCAAAATGGCTGCTTCCATATCCGTTTCAACGGAAACTTCAAATGATCATATCTTCTTTGTTTATCATCCGATTTTGATAATTATTTTGCTCTTATTCAAGTATTTCGAAACTCTCAATAACAAAGCTGGTTTAGCCGTGTCGCTACATTCCCTTTAATGTATGCTGATGATCTGGTTCTCATATCCAGCTCAGATACAGGTCTGCAATCTTCCCTCTCAAAGTTGGAGTCTTTCTCTAAAAATGGAATCTTGAAGTAAATCTGGATAAGACAAAGGTGATTGTCTTTAACAAATCTGGTAAACTTCTGAAAAAGTTCAGTTTTATGTTTGACCAAGAATGTATAGTTATGGACTCTGAAAATAAATCAGGCGCGTAGCTTCCTATACGCGAGTACGCGGCTGAATCCACATGATTCTGACAAAAGCACCTCAGAACGCCCAGAATGCACCAGATTACACCATTGTTTTCAAAATTTCCCGAGGGGGCATGCCCCCGAACCCCCCTACCACAATTATGAATCCACATGAATAGAGGGCTAGCTACGCCCCTGTAAATACCTGGGTATTATTTTCAAACCTTCTGGTACTTTTACTGAGGGAATCCGTCATCTCAATAACAAGGCTAGAAAAGCTCTTTTTTCTATAAGGAAAGCTTTAATCTCTGATAAATCTAATGTTATTGTACACTTAAAACTATTTGATATATGTATTCGACCAATCCTACTGTACTGTAGTGAGGTATGGGCTTTGGACTTGATTGTTAAACCCAACACCGATATTGAAAAAAGATATGACCTATTTGCTCCTGAAAAACTACAGCTTAGATATTTTAAATGCGTGTTAGGAGTACACAAATATGCATCGAATGATGGTGTTAAAGCTGAATTAGGAAAATACCCTTTAGCTATTTTCAGTCTCAGAAATTCTGTCAACTTTTGGTTTCACATCATCAACTCCAATAAAGATTCTCTTGTTCGCAAATCTTACCTATATAGCATATCTAATAATAAAGGATATGGTCCAACGATGCAATTCTTTCTTACACAAATAGGTTTCTCACATTCTTGGGATAACCAAAACACTTTTTCAATTAATGCATTGTTAGCTTCTGTTACCAACAAATTGCACAGGATAGATACGAGTCATTTTGGAAACGTAACTTATATAATGATGCTAATAAACCCAATGGTAATAAGTTCTTACTGTATGGAAAAATATCTTCTAGCCAATGATAAGTTAAAAATTGAAGTTGCTAATCTTGTTAAACTCAGAGTAAGCTGTCACAAGCTTTTTATAGAAGAAGGAAGGTATACTAAAATAGATATTAATAACATAATTTTTAAGATGTGTAAACATGGGATTGAGGATGAATACCATTTTATGATAAAATGTTCCCAGTTACACCGATATTGTAAGAGCTAATTTATTTGCAGAACTAACTGCTATTATTCCCAATTTGTCAACGTTGGACGATGAGAGTAAATTTTACCTTATTCTCGGTAGTAATGATCATGATATCAACAATATATATCAACAATATATGTATATCATTTATCTCAGAGTTTTTCAATTTTAGAAAGACAGTATTAGGGATATAAAATTTACTTGGTGAAGTAACAACTTGGTGAAGTAACACTATATATGTGATAGTATTTAGATATGATCTCCCTCAGGAGTGGATTTATATAAGATAACAATTGACTGTTATTATTAATATAAATAAGCATATATGGAGAGAGATATATGACTTATTTTCTTGCTTCTTGTTTTGTAAATGCTTTGTATTTCACTGTGTATGTCTGTTTGTTTTGGTGATATTCCTATGTTTATGTGATATTCCTACTGTTGGATTTTAGACCAATAAAATATTTGGTTTTGATTTGATTTGAATTTGTACTTTGGCGTATCACTCCGCCGTCAAAACCTTAAAAATCGTCCCCATAGCGTTACAGTACAGCGATTTGCTTACCAGCACTTTCCAATATCACATAGATCCAAGGATTTGTACAATACATTTCAATGGGACACAATATTTCTTTAAGAAAATAATTCTAAAATTTTAAAAATACTACTACAATAAGTGATACATGTTGAAAACTCACGACGGTGATACTTAATACAACGTTACACAGATTGTAAGTCATGGGTATATATACTTAACACAAATAAAATAGAAACAAATCGTGACCACATGGCTGCAAACCTTTAATATTCGGTTTTAAACCAATACTCTGCATTTAATCCTTTATCAAAGTAACACTTTATCTTAGTTTATTTTCAGCAGCTTCAAAAGGGGAAGGATACAGAGGAATTCAGGACCCACTCCATACTCTACTTTATACATGCCTATGCACGGGACTGCAAATTTGAACCATATATTGAAATGTTTTGGAATTTTTTTTGTGTAAAAAAACTGTATGTGTCATTTCTTGTTTATGTTAATTTAATTAAAACTCTTTTATTACCGTATGTTTTGAACTCTTTATTACCGTATGTTTTGTTTACATAACTCAAATAAAACGTATGAATTTCTGAATTTTGTCTTCTTGTTATTGTTTAGCTTGTGGAGCATCTATTTGAATAGTTGCTTCAGGTATGGCACTCTACATGTAGTATGGGACAATACCGGATTTTAATGACCTAGTGTTGTTACCAGCGAAATATAAGACACCAGCTCAAATGAGCTGCATATATAGCATGGATCTCAATACCCGGTTTTATGACATGGTGTTGTTATTAGCAACAGATAAGGCGGCAACTTGCTTAAATATCTGCATATTCGGCATGTGTTGTATGGCACTACCAAATCAATATAGCATGGGTCTCAATACCCAGTTTTAAGACATTGTGTTTTGAGAAAAGATAAGGAACTCGCTCAAATAGGGTGCATATTCGGTATATATTTTATGACACTCACAGCAATAAGACACTAGTGCCATAGGGCAAGCATAAATATATACTTAACATCTTAGCAATAAAACACTAGTAAGTACCGCATTTTATGACAAGCGGTAAGACTCTCAGTGGAGCTAACAATCCAAACGTCCGGGGAATGAGATGAGGATTGGGAGCTTTTGATAAAGTACGCACGCACAATTTTTTTTTAAAAAAATGTATGAATAAAAAAATGTATGAATGATTCGTGGCATGCATAGCATGGACAGTTTAGGAGTCGGCTTATTACTCACCATTTCTACACCATTATCACACAGTTCATCATCAGAGACCTCATTTTCACTTGCAGTAAACTTGCCTAATCCTTGATAGATCTTAACAACCTACTTAAATTAAAGTACTAACCTATACTATATATCAAAATGTAGATAATAAGTCGTGTTTCTTTCGATTGTTTACATGTCAATGTTGGTGGTGACTCACGGTGTTGAATCTTTATATTTTAGCTATGGTCATGTGATCGCAGACTTCTTTCTTAGACGTTGACAGAGGACTCTGGGAGAGATTGCATAATTACCACCCTAGAACTGTATGGACCAATTGCACGAGAAGAAATACGAGGTAACACCGTTGAACGTGCGGGAAAACTTAATCTGGGCAAAAAAACTAAAACTTCGCAAAATGTTTGTAAATGTAAGTATGGATAGTATCACGGTCTAACATGTGTAAAAGCACAGTTTTTAGCTCAACTGACCCAACACATGTCAGACGTCATTACTTCTCATTCACATAAGTTAAAAAGTGGTTAGGCCAAATAAAAATATACCTGTGTTTACGGTGGCCCCACCGACCCTATTTTTAAGGGGCCGACCTAGCCTAATAAATTGGCTCCTATGCAGTTTTTTTTTATTATTCTGACGTTCTATGTAACTGCATATACTGATGCTCGCCAATACGAAAAATGTCAAAAGAGCATTAAACGTGTATTTTAACACACTAGGGGCCGACCCTAAAACTGTTTTCTTTTTTTTTCAATTTGTTTTGAACAATGATTTATCACATCTCTTACATCATTGAAGTGAAACATAGCACCATTATATATTTTCTGTATTAATCCATAGGCACCATGATCATTATATATTTTCTGTAATCCACTGCATGGGCACTGGCGGTATGGTATTTGCAAATTATTACCAAATTACACAGCAATAGTGGAAAATGTTTAGGTAAGCTAAATGATTTGCCTGGAATGTCATATGATATTCAGAGTTTAACGTTTTTCTTTCAGGTAAACAATGCGATGCTAATTACTAATTAGTATAATGCATGTTAAATAAAGGTCTTCTCAGTCTAATATTATTTGTAACAGGAATGCATACTTTAACTGAGGCAGTCTTATAAATATCGAGGTACTTAAACTGACAACATCACAGAGAAACTTTCAGTTGTATCATGTACTGTAAGGGATTTATTAGATAAATAGAATCTCGCAATATCTTGCTAAAAAAAAAGCAAAAAAAAGAAGCCTTAGACCGACCGACCGACCATATTTTTTTAGAGCATGCAATAGGAAACACACCTATTTTTTTTGGCCTTACATACATGTACTGGATGTGTGGTGGGGGTGGTTGGGGTAGGGGGTGGATGGGCATTGGATGTAACTTTTTAAAAACATTTAACAAAAAAAGCAACAACAGTGGTGCACATGACTTTCATAACTTTTCAGTTTTTAGAGTGGGAGCTCGCTGAGTGCCACCTCTGACCCCACACTCCACTCCCCTATGTCTGCAACTGTGTGGCCCCATCATGGCCCATGTTCGAATATGTGATAATCACAGACTTGGAATAAAACAAAAATTACACCTGCCTTTTGTTTTTAATCCAAGTTTGTGATATCACACATTCGAATACACTCAATGTCAATGCAGCGATTTGTTTTTCACCCTTCTGGGAATGGTACCGGTGTAGCAGTCAGTTTGCCCTCTGAAAGTTTCCCCAGGGAAAGACATTTTGCCTTAATTTGGAAATGTTTCACTATCAAACAAAAGAAATATTATATGCTTAAAGGCATTTGCTGTAGTTTTCCATGCGCAGCATTTTTGGGCGACTTCTCTTCTAAAACTATTGGATGGATTTTCCTACAAATTTACAGGAATGTTTCTTTTGATGTCTAGTTGTATTTTTTTTATTTTTTTTTTATTTTTTTTTATTGTCTTTATTTAAATAAAGGCCTATTATTAGATAGATAAAATAGGAAAAATATAGCATTTTGTAAAAATTCCAACAAAATTAAAAATTTTAAGCGTAATGGTACGGTTCCAAAACCAATATTAAATCTCAATATGCATGGTGACCTATAAATTTAATTGAATATATTGTCTAAATATATGTTCAAATAAGTGCCTAGGAAGTTTGAACAAAAACATCACAAAAAAGGAAAATATACCATTTCTATATATAATTTCATACAAAACTTGGCGTGGCGCAGTCGGTAACGCGGCGGATTTGTAACCGGAGGCCCCGGGTTCAATCCTCCGTGGTGCCACTGAGTTCCGTCGGTGTGTTCTTGGGCAAGACACATTCCCTTAGCCTCGTCCGTCGGATGGGGACGTAAACCGGGCGGTCCCGTGTATCGGTCTATCCTCCGAGCACGTTAATTGAATTGGATTTTATAGTCGCACCAACAGCTAAGGTCATATGGCGACTTTCCAGCTTTCACTGGTGGAGACCCCAGGTGCCCCTCCGGGCAATTTTCGTGCACGGGCGGGCAGAGCGCAATGAGAGGAAGTGCAGAGTGCAATGAGAGGAAGTGCAGAGCACATGTATCGAACCATAACTCTTATCTTCATTTGAAAGTGCAGAGCACATGGATCTTAACTCTGTCTTCATTCGAAAGTGCAGAGCACATGAACCATAACTCTTATCTTCATTCCAATGAGAGTCATTGCCCTTTGTAATTTTATACTTATAATTTTTGTCCGGAGCATAACTCAAAAACTGCTTATAAATGGGACTTCAGTGAAATTTCACACAATGATAGCAGGCAATGAGAGAAAATGCATAGCACTTGTATTAAACCATAACTCTTATCTTCATTTGAAAGTGCAGAGCACATGAACCATAACTCTTATCTTCATTCCAATGAGAGTCATTGCCCTTTGTAATTTTATACTTATAATTTTTGTCTGGAGCATAACTCAAAAACTGCTAATTGGACTTCAGTGAAATTTCACACAATGATGGAGGGCAATGAGAGAAAATGACGAGCACATGTGTTGAACCGTAAGTCTTATCTTCATTCAAATTAGAGTTATTGCCCTTTGTAATTTTGTATTTATAATTCTTGTCCGGAGCAGAAATCAAAAACTATGTATGGGACTGCAAACTGAATACAGCTGGGTGATACAGGGACATATGATATAAAGTTGCAGATACATTTAGGGGAGCAGCCATCGGTTCTGCCGATTTTCTTGTTAATTATGCATTTGTAGAATGAAGTTTAATTGTCTTTTTCAAGTAATATTTTATAGCAATGTATTTTGACACTTTTATAAATAAATATTAAGCTTCATCTATCCTTTTATTTAAATGTTTCCAGTCGAGGAGCAATACAGGCCCTTTTAGGCTTCTTGCTTTTACTGTATTTCCCCCTAATAGTAGTCACCCCCTATTAGAAGCACCCGCTACCTCTTATCTTGATAATATCCAAATAATCTTCAAAATTCAATAATTGTTCGATTTTTTTGTAAAATAAAAAGAAAGATTTAGATTGTAGATTTAGTGTGAATGACATTTGAGGCTCCGTTTGGCGCTATGCAATCTGGCAAGAAATGCTTTTAAGGAGAACCGGAAAAAAAAGAGAAGAAAAAGAGGCCACCCTTTACATTCTGCATAGTGCCCGGGAAGGGGAAAGAAATATGGTAACTGTTTTAGATGCCTGCACTACACAATTAAGACATATAATGTTCAGGAAACATGTTTAACAGAAGCATTGAGTTGAATATTTAAAAAAAATCCCAGTGGATCTTCAACACTTAGACCTACATATACTATATATATGGCTATGTTCAGAGCTGGCGTGGCGCAGTCAGTAGCGCGGCGGATTTGTGACCGGAGGCCCCGGGTTCAATCCTCCGTGGTGCCACTGAGTTCCGTCGGTGTGTTCTTGGGCAAGACAATTTCCCTTAGCCCCGTCCGTCGGATGGGACGTAAACCGGGCGGTCCCGTGTATCGGTCTATCCTCCGAGCACGTTAAACCATAGGAATCTATTCGATAATAAGAGTAGGGATTTATTCCCAGATTCCTGTGTATCCTTCCCCTTTCTCTGGGGCGGCTCTAAATAACCTATACTGTGTTGATGAGCCGTTAAACAACATTCAATTCAATTCAACATCATGTTATTTGTTTATCTAATAAAGTCCAGTCAGCTGACCTAATTGAGTTTCCAATAATCTATAAATAAGCCATGCAAGGCTGACAACCAGGGCAAGTGGTGTGATGCATACTTCAGTGGATATATATAGAAACATCCACACAGTCATCATCACCATCAGTAGGAGTATTATCTTTCATTAGTTACTTTAATAGACAGCTTATAATTGAAGTCAAATTTGAAAAAGTCATGCCCCAATAATCCCCATATAACGATCAGTGATCACAGTGTGTTACCTGTACCTGACATTATTTTGAGTGGGTGTAGGGAAGTAATAGAACACCCCCAGAATGGATATAAAGTATTGGACTAGTAATACAGGATAAAAATGAATATGGACTTTCCTTATGCGAGGGTGTTGCAGTAATTTCAACAATCATAATTGCAGTATTTAGTGTGATATATTGGAAAAATATTTTTGAAAATACCTGTGTGAACTGGATATAACTTTTACTAAATTCGGTGAAGTTTATGTCAGTCTGGATTGGAATCTGATTGGGTAAGTATATTGGATGAATGTGGTGATTAAGTGAAGATAATGGGAATTTACATGTATAAGTGTACTTGTTGTCCAGGTGAGTAATGAGCCACCATGTGTTTGTGCAGTCGTCTACCCTCAAGCTGTGGGTGTAGTCCTATATATTAGCTGCATATTTTACAAATAGGCCACTAGCGGATCCAGGGGGGGCGCATGTGGCGTGCCCCCCCACTAAAAATTCCGGATCTTACATGTACATAGATAAAATATCAAACAATTTCGATGCACGCCCTCAGTATAAAAAAAAATCTCTACGCATAATGACTAATGAGTGGTTTAATTAACACATTGTTAAAATCCTTAAATAGAACACGGGCTACAAATTGGTAAACAAATCCTGTGACGCCCCCCCCCCCCCCCCCCCCCCCCCCCCCCCCCCCCCCCCCACACACACACACACACACACACACACACACACACAAGCTGAAATCCTGGATCTGCCCCTGTAGGCGATACATTAAATAGAACACCGGCTACAAATTGGTAAACAAATCCTGTTCACTTTTAAAATAAGCAATGAGGTTTTATGTATATAAAGGACAAACATAATGGATGAGATTCGTACATTTATAAGTCACCAGTATTGAATCATGTAATGGTTAATATTACCTTGTGCAGTTGATTGTATATTACTATAATGTTACTTGCTGTGCAGTTTATTGTATATTGTTAATACTTGATCAAATTTTGGAATGGGTCATAATAGCAAACATCATGGCAGGAAAATTGTATTGTAACAGATAGATCTGCATGCAGCTCTTAAGCACAAAGCTTTAAACATTGAGCTTGTTTTAAGAACAGCTTTGTAAAAAACCTAGCCATTGTCAACTAATCGCTGACCCTATAAAACCTCGTTGGTGGCATAATGGTAGAGCGTGCAGAAGGTTATGGCTTAGATCCCACCTCATATGCAGAAGGTTATGGGTAAGATCCCACCTCACATGCAGAAGGTTATGGGTTAGATCCCACCTCACATGCAGAAGGTTATGGGTTAGATTCCACCTCACATGCAGAAGGTTATGGGTTAGATCCCACCTCACATGCAAAAGGTCTGCTCACATGCAGAAGGTTATATGGGTTAGATCCCACCTCACCTCACATACAGAAGGTTATGGGTTAGATCCCACCTCACATACAGAAAGTTATGGGTTAGATCCCATCTCACATACAGAAGGTTTTGGGTTAGATCCCACCACATACAGAAGGTTATATGGATTAGATCCCACCTCACATGCAGAAGGTTGTGGGTTAGATCCCACCTCACATGCAAAAGGTCTGCCTCACATGCAGAAGGTTATATGGTTTAGATCCCATCTCACATACAGAATGTTATGGGTTAGATCCCACCTCACATGCATAAGGTTATGGGTTAGATCCCACCTCACATACAGAAGGTTATGGGTTAGATCCCATCTCACATACAGAAGGTTATGGGTTAGATCCCACCTCACATGCATAAGGTTATGGGTTAGATCCCACCTCACATACAGAAGGTTATGGGTTAGAGCCCATCTCACATGCAGAAGGTTATGGGTTAGATCCCACCTCACATGCATACGGTTATGGGTTAGATCCCAGCTCACATACAGAAGGTTATGGGTTAGATCCCATCTCACATACAGAATGTTATGGGTTAGATCCCACCTCACCTGCATAAGGTTATGGGTTAGATCCCACCTCACATACAGAAGGTCATGGGTTAGATCCCATCTCACATACAGAAGGTTATGGGTTAGATCTCACCTCACATGCATAAGGTTATGGGTTAGATCCCATCTCACATACAGAAGGTTATGGGTTAGATCCCACCTCACATACAGAAGGTCATGGGTTAGATCCCATCTCACATACAGAAGGTCATGGGTTAGATCCCATCTCACATGCAGAAGGTTATGAGATTGATCCCTCCTTGTATGCAGAAGGTTATGGGTTAGATCCCATCTCACATACAGAAGGTTATGGGTTAGATCCCACCTCACATGCATAAGGTTATGGGTTAGATCCCAGCTCACATACAGAAGGTTATGGGTTAGATCCCATATCACATACAGAAGGTTATGGGTTAGATCCCACCTCACATGCATAAGGTTATGGGTTAGATCCCATCTCACATACAGAAGGTTATGGGTTAGATCTCACCTCACATGCATAAGGTTATGGGTTAAATCCCAGCTCACATGCAGAAGGTTATTGGTTAGATCCCATCTCACATACAGAAGGTTATGGGTTAGATCTCACCTCACATGCAGAAGGTTACGAGATTGATTCCTCCTTGTATGCAGAAGGTTATGGGTTAGATCCCACCTCACATACAGAAGGTTATAAGATTGATCCCTCCTTGTATGCAGAAGGTTATGGGTTAGATCCCACCTCACATACAGAAGGTTATAAGATTGATCCCTCCTTATATGCAGGAGGTTATGAGATTGATCCCACCTCACATACAGAAGGTTATGAGATTGATCCCTCCTTGTATGCAGAAGGTTATGAGATTGATCCCACCTCAAATACAGAAGGTTATGAGATTGATCCCTCCTTGTATGCAGAAGGTTATGAGATTGATCCCTCCTTGTATGCAGAAGGTTATGAGATTGATCCCACCTCACATACAGAAGGTTATGAGATTGATCCCTCCTTGTATGCAGAAGGTTATGAGATTGATCCCACCTCACATACAGAAGGTTATGAGATTGATCCCTCCTTGTATGCAGAAGGTTATGAGATTGATCCCACCTCACATACAGAAGGTTATGAGATTGATCCCTCCTTGTATGCAGAAGGTTATGAGATTGATCCCACCTCACATACAGAAGGTTATGAGATTGATCCCTCCTTGTATGCAGAAGGTTATGAGATTGATCCCACCTCAAATACAGAAGGTTATGAGATTGATCCCTCCTTGTATGCAGAAGGTTATGAGATTGATCCCTCCTTGTATGCAGAAGGTTATGAGATTGATCCCACCTCACATACAGAAGGTTATGAGATTGATCCCTCCTTGTATGCAGAAGGTTATGAGATTGATCCCACCTCACATACAGAAGGTTATGAGATTGATCCCTCCTTGTATGCAGAAGGTTTTGGGTTAGATCCCACCTCAAATACAGAAGGTTATGAGATTGATCCCTCCTTGTATGCAGAAGGTTATGAGATTGATCCCTCCTTGTATGCAGGAGGTTATGGCTGTGATCCTTGACTGGCTTCATAAATGTACCATAGTGCTAGTAGCTGTCTGCTTGATGTTCAGCTTAAAAAGGTAAATGCCAGGACAGGACGACCCAGTGTCAGTATGATGTGACTGGATGGACGGCCCAGTGGGTGGGATAGGCCCAGTGGCAGTATGATGTGACTGGATGGACGGCCCAGTGGGTGGGATAGGCCCAGTGGCAGTATGATGTGACTGGGTGGGATAGGCCCAGTGGCAGTATGATGTGACTGGGTGGGATAGCCCAAGTGTCGGTATGATGTGACTGGGTGGGATAGGCCCAGTGGCTGTATGATGTGACTGGGTGGGATAGGCCCAGTGTCAGTATGATGTGACTGGGATAGGCCCAGTGGCAGTATGGTGTGACTGGTGGACAGCCCAGTGTCAGTATGATGTGACTGGGTGGTGTAGGCGCAATGTCAGTATGATGTGACTGGGTGGGGTAGGCCCAGTGTCAGTATGATGTGACTGGGTGGGATAGGCCCAGTGTCAGTATGATGTAACTGGATGGGATAGGCCCAGTGTCAGTATGATGTAACTGGATGGGATAGGCCCAGTGTCAGTATGATGTGACTGGGTGGGGTAGGCCCAGTGTCAGTATGATGTGACTGGTGGACAGCCCAATGTTAGTATGATGTGACTGGGTGGGATAGGCCCAGTTGCAGTATGATGTGACTGGTGGGATAGTCCCATTGTCAGTATGATGTGACTGGGTGGGATAGGCCCAGTGTCAGTATGATGTGACTGGGTGGGGTAGGCCCAGTGTCAGTATGATGTGACTGGGTGGGATAGGCCCAGTGTCAGTATGATGTGAGTGGGTGGGACAGGCCCAGTGTCAGTATGATGTGACTGGTGGGATAGGCCCAGTGTCAGTATGATATGACTGGTGGTGTAGGCCCAGTGTCACTATGATGTGACTGGGTGGGATAGGCCCAGTGTCAGTATGATGTGACTGGGTGGGATAGGCCCAGTGTCAGTATGATGTGAGTGGGTGGGGTAGGCCCAGTGTCAGTATGATGTGACTGGTGGACAGCCCAGTGTTAGTATGATGTAACTGGGTGGGATAGGCCCAGTGTCAGTATGATGTGACTGGGTGGGCTAGGCCCAGTGTCAGTATGATGTGACTGGGTGGGATAGGCCCAGTGTCAGTATGATGTAACTGGATGGGATAGGCCCAGTGTCAGTATGATGTGACTGGGTGGGATAGGCCCAGTGTCAGTATGATGTGACTGGATGGGATAGGCTCATTGTCAGTATGATGTGACTGGGTGGAGTAGACCCAGTGTCAGTATGATGTGACTGGGTGGGATAGGCCCAGTGTCAGTATGATGTGACTGGGTGGGATAGGCCCAGTGTTAGTATGATGTGACTGTGTGGGGTAGGCCCAGAGTCAGTATGATGTGACTGGTGGATGGCCCAGTGTTAGTATGATGTGACTGGGTGGGGTAGGCCCAGTGGCAGTATGATGTGACTGGGTGGATGGCCTAATGTCAGTATGATGTGACTGGGTGGGATAGGCCCAGTGTCAGTATGATGTGACTGGGTGGGATAGGCCCAGTGTTGGTATGATGTGACTGGGTGGGATAGGCCCACTGGCAGTATGATGTGACTGGGTGGGGTAGGCCCAGTGTCGGTATGATGTGACTGGGTGGGATAGGCCCAGTGTCAGTATGATGTGACTTGGTGGGATAGGCCCAGTGTCAGTATGATGTGACTGGGTAGGATAGGCCCAATGTCAGTATGATGTGACTGGGTGGGATAGGCCCAGTGTCAGTATGTGTCAGTATGATGTGACTGGGTGGGATAGGCCCAGTGTCAGTATGATGTGACTGGGTGGGGTAGGCCCAGTGTCAGTATGATGTGACTGGGTGGGATAGGCCCAATGTTTGTTTGATGTGACTGGGTGGGATAGGCCCAGTGTCGGTATGATGTGACTGGGTGGGATAGGCCCAGTGTCAGTATGATGTGACTGGGTGGGATAGGCCCAGTGTCGGTATGATGTGACTGGGTGGGGTAGGCCCAGTGTCGGTATGATGTGACTGGGTGGGGTAGGCCCAGTGTCAGTATGATGTGACGGGGTGGGATAGGCCCAGTGTCAGTATGATGTAACTGGGTGGGATAGGCCCAGTGTCAGTATGATGTGACTGGGTGGGATAGGCCAAGTGTCAGTATGATGTGACTGGGTGGGATAGGCCCAGTGTCAGTATGATGTGACTGGGTGGGGTAGGCCCAGTGTCAGTATGATGTGACTGGGTGGGATAGGCCAAGTGTCAGTATGATGTGACTGGGTGGGGTATCATGCCATGTGTCTGCTGCATGGTATTCTACTGAGGCAGCACTATAAAGTTGAGCATTGAGCATTCAGCACACCGTTACAAGCAGACAATGTCATGATTTGATGGAACTATTGTTAAATGCCTGATTAAATCCCAATCGTGTGCAAGCATACACATATTAACTATGCATTACTATACAATATAGACAACATTTGCAGTACAATATTGGGGCATATTGACATATTAGTGGGACAGATTGGTGAAACAATTGTGCATTGTTTGACAAAAGCACCTTTTAGCTAGACAATACCATACTAAAAATATTTTTTGCCTGAATGATCGATCCTATTATAATCCCCATGTGTTATTACTCAAATTTATTTGATTAATCGCTTAATCATATAAACAGAATTATTTATTTTATATCTCAAATCACCCAAGAAATTATGTCCATATTTTTTATAAAAAAAGCTAAGTATACAGAAATGGAATTTTACTGATATAATCTGTTGAATGCAGTGACTGTGACCTCGGTAGCTTGGTTGGATCAGGCTTTGGGCTTAAGAACCTCTGGCTTGTTTGAGTTGACTTCCTGGCGGAGGCATGTCTGGCGGGAAACTTCATCGTTCATCTCATCTCCTTCTGGGGTTGCTGTCCCTATATAACCTAATGTCATGTGTTAACAGGATGCAAAATCCCATACTCTTCCGGTTCACCTTTAGGACTATAGGTTTACCCCCAGGGGGGTCTGTCCGACGATTTGTCAGTCTGTCGTTTTTTCCTTAAAAAGTTAAAATACAGATCCTGCGATGCGATTTCATGAAAACTAATTGAGATATTAAGACAAAGTGCATCCATGGCAATATGGAGATGATGCACATTTTGTTGTTGTTTTAATCTTGGTCAGAAATGTGGTTACCATGGCAACACAATGAGAGGAAAAACAGATCCTGCAATTTCTTGAAAACTAATTGAAATTGTGAACATTTGGATTGTGGGTAATAAGATGATGCACAGTTGATTTGTTAAGTTTGGTGACAAATGTGGTTTCAATGGCAATAAAATGGAAAAAGGCATGGTAATTCTGTGTGTTTTCGAAAACTATTTCAGATGTTTTTGTAAAATTTGGTGTGTGAGTTTGAGGCAAAAAGGAGGTAATGCACATGTCTTTTTCCTTCATTTAAAAGCAAAAGCCTTGATTTACCAAAAAATGGCTATGCAATGAGGATAACTTATTGTGTAATATAACTTAGGTTAATGGCGGTAAATAAGGAGAAACGGAAGAGGAAATGTGTATTTTATTATCTTTTCATTTTGCAAAATTTGTTTTTCCTCGAATTTAATTTTAATATACATCAGAGTTATTGCCCTTGATTTAGTTAAAATTGCTATATTTTGCTTTGTTAACATGATAGGGCCGTCATTTTTCATTTGATTTTTTTCAAACTTTACCAGATTATTAGTATCAGTGAAAGCTCTGACGAGATCGAAAACCAGGCGGTTCGGACCAATAGCAGCAGAGTTATGGCTCTTGATTTAGTTAAAATTGCTATATTTTGCCTCGTTAACACGATAGGGCCTTCATTTTTTATCTGATCTTTTTCAAACTCTACCAGGTTGTTGACATCAATGAAAGCTCAGACGAGATCGAAAACCAGGCAGTTCGGACCAATATCAGCAGAGTTATGGCTCTTGATTTAGTTAAAATTGCTATATTTTGCCTCGTTAACACGATAGGGCCTTCAGTTTTTATCTGATCTTTTTCAAACTCTACCAGGTTGTTGACATCAATGAAAGTTCTGACGAGTTCGAAAACCAGCCAGTTCTGACCAGTAACTTCTGAGTTATGGCCCTTGATTTAGTTAAAATTGCTATATTTTGCCTCGTTAACATGATGGGGCCTTCATTTTTCACCCGATCTTTACAAAACTTTACCAGATTGTTAGTATTAATGATTATGACTTGATTTGGCCTGTTTTCAACAAAACGTTATAGGGATGATCAGTACCAAGCCTAGTTGTACATATCTTCACTGTGTTCCCATTGAATGATTTTGGCGGAGTTATGGCCCTTTAAATGTTTTATTACACAAACTTTGTCCCTACTAGTTCTCCTGAACCCCTGACCGCATTTCAGCGACACTTGGCAAGGATGATCAGTATCAAGCCTAGTTGAGCATATCTTAGCCATATTACGGTTAAATGAATTTTGGCAGTGTATTGGCCCTTTAAATATTTTAATACACCAACTTTGCAGAGACTAGTTCTCTTGATTTAATTGAAACTTGGCAGGGATGATCAGTACCAAGGCAAGTTGCGCATATCATTGCCATGTTCCCGGTTGGATTATTTTTGACAGAGTTATGGCCCCTTATGCACAAACTTTATCCGGACAAACTTTATCCGGACTACTTTTCCTGAACCCCTGGATTTCAGTGAAACTTGGCAGGAATGATCAGTACCCAGCCTAGTTACACATAGCATTGTAGAGTTACCTACAGCATTCTCCATATAGCAAGTAGAGCGATACAGGCCATTTTGGGCCTCTTGTTTTAAATTTACAGTCGTTATTGACAAGATATTTGTCTCGTTCGTAATGAAATTAATATGAAATTATTATGATTTATCGATTGTTATTATTGAGATATTAAAGGTATTATCTACTGGTGCGTTAGTTGTTTGGTTCAGTATATAATGCATAAGTTTAAAGTCCTCAAGCTTTACATAAACTCGTTTCACTTCACTTTTGTTGAAACAATATCTTACAATGGGACTTTTTACTGATTCGCATTGTATAGACTAACTTCTGCGATTCACATACTTCAAGAATGTGCTATTTTATAAATTGATTCCGGTATTTGAATATCTGTAAATATATATATGTCATCCCTCATATTTTTTTTCCGAATAACGTAAATCTTCAATTTAGTGCGACAATGAAGACAATTTAAGTTAATGTCTTGTTTTATTTTGTACAAAAATGTGTTTGCAATGAAAATAAAGCATTTTTTTTGTATGTGCATCTTTCTCATATTTATTGCCCACTACCCAACATCACCTGATTCATGACTCATGTTGCCTAGTTGGGCAATTTATTATTTAAAAGATCTTTTAATCAGCTTTAAGAACAAATTCAGTTTTTGACATGCGTTGCAGCTCCTTTACAAAAATGCGGCGTCTATGATGCCTTGCATCAAAATTCTTCTTGTCATTATTTATACACAGCATACAAGAAATCAACTTCTTTAACAGTCAATTCATACAGATACATTTCTTTAATTTTTTTTTTTTTTTATATATTATCAATATCGTATCCGGATATTTTGGTAAAACTACCGTAGTACGTTAATAGTTCTTTACAAAAATAAAAGTGCTGTCATTAATTACTTCTCCTTCCGGTGCATGTTAGCAAACATAAGCAGAAATATATTTTTGTGGAATAATAAAAGATCTGAAGAAAGTACTTCCTAACTAACTCAACAAACCATAATGCAATACATCTGATTTTTCATCTGTTTTCAATGTAAATAGGTATGTGGGTGCTGATGAATTAAAATGAATTATAGCTGTAAAGTGTTGTCAGTATTGTGTGATTTTAAGCAAAACAAATTTTATCACATAACATGGCTTCTGGGAGTGTAATAAAACCATGAATTATTTCTCATAATACACTAGTGTATTACAGATGCAAATGAGGGCCGAATCACTGAGTTTGCATACAGTCAAACATTTAATCCCAGTTGTTTGCTTGATATATCATACGATACGTTCAGACTATTTATCATTATTTGAAATCTTACTTCATAAAATGCATGTTAGTAACGTTAAATTTGGTTTAAGATGTCGCATTATTTGTAGGGCTAACGCATTTACGGCCGTGTAACGTAGCAATGTCATGTAAAAACAAAATGACGTTATGTTTTCTCTTACAAATTGCCACTGTATATAAGGTAAATTGACAACATTAAAGTGAAACTATCACGTCTTAGGTGTGTTATATGATAAATAGAATCTTACATTCGCGACTGTGTATTATTGACTTTAATAAACTCGTTGCATAAACAAATAGAGCCTCGTATCCTATCATTTTATCCAGCTTGTTTATTAAAATCAATAATACACAGTCACTCATGTAAGATCCTCTATTTACATTCTGAAAGGAGAAAATAACATTTCCATCTTTGCCAATTTTAGAACTCAGCATTTCAATTTTGACTGAACATCAACACAATGAATCCCATAGGAACATTGAATTCATTTTTTTTTTTTTTTTTTAAAAATAAAAAACAAAACCTCCTCAGTTCTGCAGATTATGACATGCTACCATTGTTGATTATTTGTTTTAATTCCAGTCACCAGAAAAAATGAAAATGAAATACATTTGTTGTTCTTTTTTATACGCCAAAAATAACCGATGTTTAACATTGAAAATAGAATGCAATCGGATATGTGTTATAAGTTTTGTTGATTATATAATTATGGTTATGCAGTTTTGATAATATATTATGTTTATGCAGTTTTGATAATATTTTATGGTTATGCAGTTATGAGCATATAATTATGGTTATGTAGATATGATTATATAATTATGGTTATGCAGTTATGATCATATAATTATGGTTATGCAGATATGATCATATAATTATGGTTATGCAGTTATGATCATATAATTATGGTAATGCAG
Source organism: Cyrtodaria siliqua (assembly GCA_037043455.1). Taxonomy (NCBI): domain Eukaryota; kingdom Metazoa; phylum Mollusca; class Bivalvia; order Adapedonta; family Hiatellidae; genus Cyrtodaria; species Cyrtodaria siliqua. Next base: position 23,861 of record JAWPHD010009934.1, read on the forward strand.
TTATGATTATATAATTATGGTTATGCAGTTATGATTATATAATGATGGTTATGCAGATATGAATATATAATTATGGTTGTGCAGTTATGATTATATAAGTATGGTTATGTAGTTATGATTATATAATTATGGTTATGTAGTTATGATTATATAATGATCGTTATGCAGATATGAATATATAATTATGGTTGTGCAGTTATGATTATATAATTATGGTTATGTAGTTATGATTATATAATTATGGTTATGTAGTTATGATTATATAATGATGGTTATGCAGATATGAATATATAATTATGGTTGTGCAGTTATGATTATATAATTATGGTTATGTAGTTATGATTATATAATTATGGTTATGTAGTTATGATTATATAATTATGGTTATGCAGATATAAATATATAATTATGGTTGTGCAGTTATTATATAATTATGGTTATGTAGTTATGATTATATAATTATGGTTATGTAGTTATGATTATATAATGATGGTTATGCAGATATGAATATATAATTATGGTTGTGCAGTTATGATTATATAATGATGGTTATGCATATATGAATATATAATTATGATTGTGCAGTTATGAGCATATAATTATGGTCATGTAGTTATGATTATATAAATATGGTTGTGCAGTTATGATTATATATTATGGTTATGCAGTTATGATTATATAATAACAGTTGTGCATTTATGATCATATAATTATGGTTATGCAGTGATGATTATATAATTATGGTTATGCAGTTATGATTATATATTATGGTTATGCAGTTATGATTATATAATTACAGTTGTGCATTTATGATCATATAATTATGGTTATGCAGTTATGATTATATGGTTATGCAGTTATGGTTATGTAGTTATGATCATATAATTATGATTATGCAGTTATGGTCATATAATTATGGTTATGCAGTTATGATCATATAATTATGGTTATGCAGATATGATCATATAATTATGGTTATGCAGTTATGATTATATATTATGGTTATGCAGTCATGATCATATAATTATGGTTATGCAGTTATGATTATATAATTATGGTTATGCAGTTATAATTATTTATTATGGTTATGTAGTTATGATTATATATTATGGTTATATAGTTATGATTATATATTATGGTGATGCAGTTGTGAGCATATAATTATGGTTGTGCAGTTATGATTATATATTATGGTTATGTAGTTATGATTATATATTATGGTTATGTAGTTATGATTATATATTATGGTTATGCAGTTGTGAGCATATAATTATTGTTATGCAGTTATGATTATATATTATGGTTATGTAGTTATGATTATATAATTATGGTTATGCAGTTATGATTATATAATTATGGTTATGTAGTTATGATTATATATTATGGTTATGCAGTTGTGAGCATATAATTATGGTTGTGTAGTTATGATTATATATTATGGTTATGTAGTTATGATTATATATTATGTTATGCAGTTGTGAGCATATAATTATGGTTGTGTAGTTATGATTATATAATTATGGTTATGTAGTTATGATTATATATTATGGTTATGTAGTTATGATTATATATTATGGTTGTGTAGTTATGATTATATATTATGGTTATGCAGTTGTGAGCATATAATTAAGGTTATGCAGTTATGATTATATATTATGGTTATGTAGTTATGATTATATATTATGGTTGTGCAGTTATGAGCATATAATTATGGTTATGCAGTTATGATCATATAATTATGGTAATGCAGTTATGATCATATAATTATGGTTATGTAGTTATGAGCACATAATTATGGTTATGCAGTTATGAGCATATAATTATGTTTATGCAGTTATGATCATATAATTATGGTTACACAGTTATGATTATATAATTATGGTTATGCAGTTTTGATTATATAATTATGGTTATGTAGTTATGAGCATATAATTATGTTTATGCAGTTATGATTATAATTATGGTTATGCAGTTATGACCATATAATTATGGTTATGTAGTTATGAGCACATAATTATGGTTATGCAGTTATGATCATATAATTATGGTAATGCAGTTATGATCATATAACTATGGTTATGCAGTTATGATTATATAATTATGGTTATGCAGTTATGATTATATAATTATGGTTATGCAGTTATGATTATAATTATGTTTATGCAGTTATGATAATTATGGTTATGCAGTTATGATTATATAATTATGGTTATGTAGTTATGAGCATATAATTGTTTATGCAGTTATGATTATAATTATGGTTATGCAGTTATGACCATATAATTATGGTTATGTAGTTATGAGCACATAATTATGGTTATGCAGTTATGAGCATATAATTATGTTTATGCAGTTATGATTATATGTTATGCAGTTATGATTATAATTATGGCTATGCAGTTATGACCATATAATTATGGTTATGCAGTTATGATTATATAATTATTGTTATGCAGTTATGAGCACATAATTATGGTTATGCAGTTATGATCATATAATTATGGTTACACAGTTATGATTATATAATTATGGTTATGCAGTTATAATCATATAATTATGCTTATGCAGTTAAGATCATATAAGTATGGTCCAGGGATAGCTATTTTGAACTTGGCATTACAAAATCGCAATCTATTGCAAAGTGAATTTTCATGTTTAGATATTGCGGAAGTGCTCAGCATGACAGCTATTTATATAAAGTGGGATTTCACTATGGCCTGATAAGACATGTTGTAATGTCATGGCCTGTATTTGTTTTTTTAAAACAAATTTAGCCCCAAGGCCTTTTGTCTCCATTTTGAATTGTTTTGTCCTTCCTGATTATATTGATTGTTCAGAAAAAGTAGACATTTTACCATATAATTCAGACATGGAATTAACCCTTTTACAAAAACGTTCAACTTTCTGTAAATTGTTATGCATGTAAAATCATTGTTCCTGTCTCCTGTGAAAATAATGCTCTCTATAAACAGTTTGCTTTCATTATTATTGTATGTAACATTTGTACATTACATTATCTTTGAAATAAAATAACGTATTTCCCTAATAAGAGAGCCTGCCCTATTCCTCTCTTTAATTTTTTTCATTTTTTATTTTTCATCTTTTGTATAAAAAAAAGAATCTTTTTTTTCTTTTTTTTTTACATTTTATAAGAACGCACCCACTTGGCATTTCTATTCCTTGATCAAACATAAGGACTAAGTGAATATAATTTAGATTCTCACAATCATAATGTCATGTGTCTGTCAGGTTTTCAAACAATTAAGTGATTTAGTCATCAACACTCAAAGTTTATTAAGGAATGATTTTGCAGGGCAATGATCAGCTATAGATCATACTGTGTGTGATGGGGAACTATAGTATCATCTTGTGAGTTATAGAGTTCACCTTTGCAAGTTTATTTCATTAAATATAATCTTCAGTAAATCTTCCATAAAAGAGTAACATTATGAAGTTTTCATTTCGTTATATTTCCATTTCTACTGCACTGTGATGCCTGCTACTGCGTCTTGTTGTGCCTCAGTTCCCGGTAAAGGCCCCTTTACACAGGGCTGCGACCTTTGTGCCACCGCTGAGCGACCAAAATATGGCCAGGACGCTCAATGGTCGCCTAAACCCAGAAAATCATGTTTCTATGTAACTGCTCCAGCGATCCTTGTGCCTCCCTTGAACCACCAAAAATGCAATTTTCGGGCATTTTCATGGCGATCTACGAATCGACCTGTGCGTCCACTGAGCCACCTGCCTGCCTCCCCTGTGCTTCCCCTGTGCAACCTACGGCAACCAACGCGATTATAGGCTACATAGGCGACCCCGAGAAATGTTTGGGCAACCATTGAGACTCCTCTGTGCCTCCTTTGTGCCATCATCGGCGACCAACGACAACTAACGGCGATCACTGTACGACCATTCAGCCAAACAAAATTGCAGCAGAACGCATCTATTACCTGGCGACCATTGGGCGACAACTGTGACTCCATTCTGCAACCACGGTAATGCTTGTGCATCCCTTCTGCCTCCTTTGAGCCACCTTTGAGCAACCAACCTCCTCGGCGACCTTTGTGCGACTGTTTTGAACATGTTCAAAACTTCACGGCGACCATGGCGTCCATGGCGATGTCTGAACCTCCTGTGTACCACCTTTGAGCGACCTGGGCAACCATTTTGCCTCCTTTGAGCCTCCAACGACGACCTGGCAAATTTTATGGTCGCACACGGGAGGCACAAAGGTCGCCATCCTGTGTAAAGGCCCCATAAACAACATTTACTTTTGGGTTGTAGCTAAAACAAACGAGGTGCATTTAATTTGTCGTATGAACTTGTTTTGTTTGAATGAAGTAACCTCGTCTTGACGTTTTCGTGCTTATTGCCGTAAGTTGATGTAAACAAGCTTGCAATGTTGACAATGTCGCTGTTCCAACAGTATGTATTACAGGTTTAAAACACTATTTTGAGGGGTCAGCACAAAACTATTGTAACTACATATGAATAAAGAAGGAGATACAATAGTTTTGCACTGAACCCTCAATTTTTAACACAAAAACAATGTATTTCTGAAAAACTGTTAGAACAAACATAAGGCCATAGAAAATTAATTACCTGGTTCTCAAGCCCGCCCGCATGTCTTTTTTTGGTGCCGCATTGCCGATTTTATCTCAAAAGTAATAAAATAAAAATTGGAAATGCGCTACCGAAATATCTAAAAAAACGTTCCGCATCCAACTTCGTTCCGGTTTTTACATGCAACTACCTCAGGGGAATCCCTAGTCTCGGCCAGCTAGACCGTATCATGCATATGTCTGGATCCGTGTAGCATAGCGTAACGAAGAAATCAGAAGCGGGCCGGGTGACCGAGGCTAGGGAATCCCCTTGTGGGTAAACTGGTGAGCGGCCGACTATCTGCCGCTCTGCTCGCTAGCTTGTGAGTGTTGCAGTCGTACGGGTACCAATCTAGGAGAGTCAGACGCTTGAGACGCTTGGAACTAGTAGGTGCTACAGAACAGGCGATTTATTCAAGCGTCTAATCGACAAAGTCTCACAACAACATGCAATAATGGCGGTGTCATCGAGTCGATTGAATCTAATACAAACTTATGATTTATTATGATTGAAAGAAGCATACAAAGTCGGGAAGAAATGATAAGGTTATGATCGACAAAAGAGATGAGCTGATCCCACTGGTTATTGCATATGTATATCGAGATATTTTGCATCAATACATGTAAAGGAATTAAAAGTTTGGATAAAAAAATAAATTCGCCCTCGTGTCTGTTGACCACTGTAAAATTGTAAAAAAAAATGCGCCCGCCCGCATCTCTTCTCAGAAAAAGTGGCCTGAGAACCAGGTAATTAATTTTTTGTGGCCTAATGTAAATATAATATTGAATTTGATATTACGATCTTTCTATGGGGTATGAACAACATCAGCTAATTTAAAGTTAGCAAGAAAGTCCTTCGGGCTTCACACAAGTTAACCCTTAACCCGCTAAGCACAACTATAGTAGCCTTTGTGCTCGTTGTAAGCCCAGATTAGCCTGCTAGTAACTCGCAGGCTCATCAGGGTTTACAATGTCTGGCTGCTGATCAGTCATTTCCCCAAAAACACATATTTGTCACATAAATGGAATGGTCGTTATTCAAAAAAAGAACAGTCCATTATATATATGTAGGGGGTAATGGTTAAACAAGCCTAATGTGGTTCATGCCCCATAGAAAGATGAAAACATCAAATTCAATCCTTAAATATAACTTCCAATATGGGGTAAAATACAATTGATGTTGCTGTTGATTAAGAAGCTGGAGAGACATTGAATGATTGATTTCCAGACTGTTGATAAGGCTGAGTGATATACTGTTTATTTACATTGTTTTATCAAATTCTGATTTATATTGTTTCTTGCTTTGTTAGCTGTAAGTTTGATTGGACAAGGGAAGCTTCTTATCAGACAAGAAAAGTTTCCTCCTGTCATACATAGTTTTTATATCTCATGTCAAACAGGGATTGTTTCCTCCTATCAGATGAGGATCATATCCTCCTATCAGACAAAGAAAGTTTCCTCCTATCAGACAATAACAGTTTCCTCCTATCAAACAAGACAAGTTTCCTCCTATCAGACAAGGATAGTTTCCTCCTATCAGACAGGGAAAGTTTCCTCCTATCAGACAATAATAGTTTCCTCCTATCAGACAAGGAGCATTTCCTCCTATCAGACAAGGAGAGTTTCCTCCTATCAGACAATGATAGTTTCCTCCTATCAGACAAGGATAGTTTTCTTCTGTCAGACAATAGTATTTTTTCCCCTATCAGACAAGGAAAGTTTCCTTCCATCACACAAGGAGTTTTCTCCTATCAGCCAAGGATAGTTTGTTGATATCAGACCAGGAAAGTTTCCTCCTATCAGACAGGGAGCATTTACTCCTATCAGACAAGGATAGTTTTCTTCTGTCAGACAATAATATTTTTCTCCTATCAGACAAGGAAAGTTTCCTTCCATCACACAAGGAGTTTTCTCCTATCAGCCAAGGATAGTTTGTTCATATCAGACCAGGAAAGTTTCCTCCTATCAGATAGGGAGCATTTACTCCTATCAGACAAGGATAGTTTTCTTCTATCAGACAATGATAGTTTCCTCCTATCAGACAATGATAGTTTTCTTCTATTAGACAATGATAGTTTCCTCCTATCAGACAAAGAGAGTTTCCTCCTGTCGGACAAGGAAAGTTTCCTCCTATCAGACAAGGAAAGTTTCCTTTCATCAGTTAAGGATAGTTTTCTGCTATCAGACAATGACAGTTTTATCCTATCAGACAAGGATAGTTCGCTCCTATCAGACCAGGAAAGCTTTCTCCTATCAGACAAGGAGCATTTCCTCCTATCAGACAAGGAAAGTTTACTCCTATCAGACAAGGAGAATTTCCACCTATCAGACATGGAGAGTTTCCTCCTATCAGACAGTGATAATTTTCTTTTACCAGACAGTGATAGTTTCCTCCTATCAGACAAGGATAGTTTTCTTCTATCAGACAATGATAATTTCCTCCTATCAGTCAATGATAGTTTTCTTCTATCAGACAATAATAATTTCCTCCTATCAGACAATTATAGTTTTCTTCTATCAGACGATGATAGTTTCCTCCTATCAGACATTGATAGTTTCCTCCCATCAGACAATGATAGTTTCCTCCTATCAGACAAGGAGAGTTTCCATCTATTGGACAATGATAGTTTCCTCCTATCAGACAAGGAGAGTTTCCATCTATCAGACATGATAGTTTCCATCTATTGGACAATGATAGTTTCCTCCTATCAGACAAGGAGAGTTTCCATCTATTTGACAATGATAGTTTCCTCCTATCAGACAATGATATTTTCCTCCTATCAGGCAATGATAGTTTCCTCCTATCAGACAATGATAGTTTCCTCCCATCAGACAATGCTAGTTTCCTCCTATCAGACAAGGGGAGTTTGCTCCTATCAGACAAACAATATTTTCTCCTATCAGCAAAGGATAAAGGAGAGTTTCCTCCTATAAGACAAAGATGGTTGCCTCCTATTAGACAGTGATAGTTTTCTTCTATCAGACAATGATAGTTTCCTCCTATCAGACAAGGATAGTCTCCTCCTATCAGACAATGATAGTTTTCTTCTATTAGACAATGATAGTTTCCTCCTATCAGACAAGGATAGTTTCCTCCTATCAGACAAAGAGAGTTTCCTCCTGTCAGACAAGGAATGTTTCCTCCTATCAGACAAGGAAAGTTTCCTTCCATCAGTTAAGGATTGTTTTCTGCTATCAGACACTGATAGTTTTATCCTATCAGACAAGGATAGTTCACTCCTATCAGACAGGGAATGCTTCCTCCTATCAGACAAGGAGCATTTCCTCCTCTCAGACAAGGAAAGATTCCTCCTATCAGACCATAGTTTTATCCTATCAGACAGTGATAGTTTTCTTCTATCAGATACTGATAGTTTCCTCCTATCAGACAAGGATCTTCTATCAGACAAAGATAGTTTCCTCCTATCAGACAATGATAGTTTTCTTCTATCAGAAAATGATTGTTTCCTCCTATCAGACAAGGATAGTTTCCACCTATCAGACAATAATAGTTTTCTTCTGTCAGACAATGATACTTTCCTCCTATCAGACAAGGGAAGTTTCCTCCTATCAGTCAAGGATAGTTCTCTCCTATCAGACAATGATTGTTTCCTCCTATCAGACAAGGATAGTTTCCACCTATCAGACAATAATAGTTTTCTTCTGTCAGACAATGATACTTTCCTCCTATCAGACAAGGGAAGTTTCCTCCTATCAGTCAAGGATAGTTCTCTCCTATCAGACAATGGTAGTTTCCTCCTATCAGACAAGGAGAGTTTCCATCTATTGGACAGAGATAGTTTCCTTCTATCCTCCAATGATAGTTTGCTCCTATCAGACAATGATAGTTTGCTCCTATTAGACAAGGAAAGTTTCCTCCTATCAGACAAAGAGTTTCCCCACACAATGATAGTTTCCTCCTATCAGACAAGGAAAGTTTGCTCCTATCAGACAAGCATAGTTTTCTCCTATCAGACAAGGATGGTTTCCCAGACAAGGAGAGTTCCCTCCTATCAGACAATGATAGTTTGTTCCTATCAGACAAGGAGAGTTTCCATCTATTGGACAATGAAAGTTTCCTCCTATCAGACAATGATAGTTTCCTCCCATCAGACAATGATAGTTTCCTCCTATCAGACAAGGGGAATTTGCTCCTATCAGACAACATAATGTTCTCCTACCAGCAAAGGATAAAGGAGAGTTTCCTCCTATAAGACAAATATAGTTTCCTCCTATCAGACAAGGATAGTCTCCTCTTATCAGACAATGATAGTTTTCTTCTATTAGACAATGATAGTTTCCTCCTATCGGACAGAGATAGTTTCCTCCTATCAGACAAAGAGAGTTTCCTCCTGTCAGACAAGGAATGTTTCCTCCTTTCAGACAATGATAGTTTCCACCTATCAGACAAGGAAAGTTTCCTTCCATCAGTTAATGATAGTTTTCTGCTATCAGACAATAATAGTTTTAGCCTATCAGACAAGGAGCATTTCCTCCTATATGACAAGGAAAGTTTCCTCCTATCAGACCATAGTTTTATCCTATCAGACAGTGATAGTTTTCTTCTACCAGATAATGATAGTTTCCTCCTATCAGACAAGGATCTTCTACCAGACAATGATAGTTTTTTTCTATCAGATAATGATAGTTTTCTTCTATTAGACAATGATAGTTTCCTCCTATCAGACAAGGAAGAGAGTTTCCTCCTGTCAGACAAGGAATGTTTCCTCCTATGGGACGATGATAGTTCCCACCTATCAGACAAGGAAAGTTTCCTTCCATCAGTTAAGGATAGTTTTCTGCTCTCAGACAATGATAGTTTTATCCTATCAGACAAGGATAGTTCGCTCCTATCAGACCAGGAAAGCTTCCTCCTATCAGACAAGGAGCATTTCCTCCTATCAGACAAGGAAAGTTTCCTCCTATCAGACCATAGTTTTATCCTATCAGATACTGATAGTTTCCTCCTATCAGACAATGATAGTTTCCTCCTATCAGACTGATTGTTTCCTCCTATCAGACGAGGATAGTTCCCACCTATCAGACAATAATAGTTTTCTTCTATCAGACAATGATACTTTCCTCCTATCAGACAAGGGAAGTTTCCTCCTATCAGTCAAGGATAGTTCTCTTCTATCAGACAATGATATTTTCCTCCTATCAGACAAGGAGAGTTTTCATCTATTGGACAGTGATAGTTTCCTCCTATCCTCCAATGATAGTTTGCTCCTATCAGACAATGATAGTTTCCTCCTATCAGACAAGGAAAGTTTCCTCCTATCAGACAAAGAGTTTCCTCGCACAATGATAGTTTCCTCCTATCAGACATGGAAAGTTTGCTCCTATCAGACAAGCATAGTTTTCTCCTAGACAAGGAGAGTTCCCTCCTATTAGACAAGGAAAGTTTCCTTCCATAAGTTAAGGGTAGTTTTCTGACAAAGAAAGTTTCCTCCTCTCTGACAAGGAAACTTTCCTCCTCTCTGACAAGAAAAGTTTCCTCCTATCAGACAAGGGAAGTTTTCACCTGTCAGACAAGGAAAGTTTTCTCCTATCTGAGAAGGAAAGAGACAAGGAATGTTTTCTCCTATCAGACAAAGATATGACAAGGATAGTTGCCTCTCATCACAGCTTCCACTTAAATATTACCAAGAACACTAAATACATTTGTGTTAGTTCCCCAAGAATTTAGATGTTAGCACTTGCAAATGAAGAGATTTGTTTCCTGGTTGAGAGTGGTTACTGTCACATCATGTATAATTGCTCTGTGGTAACTGATATATAATTGGATCATTTTGCACCAATTCTGTTTTGTATGACATGATATAGTGTAGTTACATGACATGAGATAGTGTGTTTTTTTTTTATCCCAATCTGAATGTTTCCCAAAAAGAATTGGGTAACTGATTCTAAATTCCCCGTTTTTTTATGGGGAAGGTTTCAGATGTGGATAATATTTACGATGACACTGGGAACGCTTATGTCCAAGGTTCTATTTTTAAAGAGGTTTTACAACAGAGTATTAATACAATTAAAAGTAATATTAAATTGAGCTACCATCTTCTGTTATGGTGCGTGTGTCTTATAATTATTATCAGATATCTTAATGGGTAAAGATTACCTAGTTAAGCTTAAAAATCTCACAATCTAATTATTATTATCTGGCAGTAATGCTGTATGTTGGATAAGTGCACTGGAAGAAGTAATTAATGGGAACATTGTTTTTGCGAAGTACTATTGAAGTACTATTTTTAACAACTATCCTGATATGGTATTGACAATATATTAAAACAAACATTTCTTTAAACCGCATGAGACTGTATTTACAATTTAGGTAAAAGATGTTTGTGTACAGTGTGTATGTTTGCTTACATATATGTTTAAATAATGATTACTCCGAAATTAATGTTTAAAACATGGTGCGTTATTTCACCGAATTTAATGGAGTGTGTATTTCCCGTGTTTTGACTCTTACAGATTTTTATGTAAAATATACAACACATTTTGACGGGAAAACTCTGTGGTGCCATCAAGTTTAGAAACAAGCTAGTAGACTGCTTCCATCGTCCACAGATTATTGGGGTGTATTTTTAAAATTCACCCTGCTGTATAGACTTGATAGATATATAAAGAGAGATAGTATATACGAGTCCTATAGCTATCTGCACGAAAATACAATATATACAAAAGGACAATATTTGGTTTTCATATTCAATTACGTTAGTCTTACAGGCTATTTCTGAAATCGCTGTAGTACAAGCTGTGATCGATTATTTATTCAGAATATTATGTGTTACATTCCTGCGTCAACATTATCTTTTTATTGTTTTTGTATAATTTTCACATTCCTGAATATATATAAATACCTTGTAGCCAGAATATCCTTACTGTGACAATAAATGGGTTTTTGTGTGATATGGATTCTTCATCCGACACTGCATGTCCTTCCTGTCAATACTTGCAGCAGCTTTCTATCAGATCATGAGAAAACCGATTGTGCAGCTGGGACAAAATCCTTCAATTATATTCCCAACATTTATATAAAAAGCTGCGCATGTGATAATTCTTTTACTATCTCCCTGCGATTTACTATCACCCTGTACTATCACATTCGGGTCAGTAAGGAATTGCACATTGTTGTCTGGTGATTTGGCATGAGCTTTTTATGTGACTTACAATTAACATGTTGCTAGATGTCAATCATTTATGCATTTTAACCCATCAAACCAATACTATACCTCTGACAAACAATAGCTGCTGATGTGCAACAGTATAATAAAGCACGTGCAACTGTATTACAATATAACCTATTGTCAATATACTCTGACATCAACAATAGGGCGGAGATATCTAAGTACTGGCGTCATGTTAATTGGGTAAAAAGTCACAATTTTGGTCAAAACGTTACAAACAAATGCATGATGTATAGCTATTCACTTTTAGTTTTAAGTCGTGCCCCAGCTAAAGATCAGTTAAATTTTGTGTACTCGATCAGCTAATGGTGACATGTTGCAGTTCAATCTTTTAACACTGTGTAAGACTAACTAATCCGGTTCTAGAGGAAATCTGATTGCCAGAAAGTCTACAAAATTTGGGATAAAGTTCTCAAAATGCTAGAGACCCATAATAATTGCATACACATTTACAAGCTCCGTTTACTTGAAATGTAACAGGAAATTATTCGTTGTTGTATTAAAAATACGTATGCAGTAAAAAGGTTATTAGATTTGTATTGGGATCTTCAGCGTATACATTGTTAGGCTGATGATCTGGTACATATATCCCAATACAAATCTAATAACCTATAAATATTGATTCAGCTGCTATATTAACAACAATAACAATGAAATGTGGAAGTATGGAATGTTCTGTGTAATTATAATATTTATGTTGGCCGCTACTTGTGTTTAGAATTCCAATCAGCAGCATTTATCTTTTGGAGTTCTTAATAATGTGGTAATTAAATGTGTGTGGAATATTGTTGGAAATTATAATTGATTGAAATAGTTTGCACACTTTAAAGGGACTCACGGCAATCTTGAAGAGTTTACCAAGAATTGAAATTAGCGTCTCGATTTATTTATCTAATTTTATTTTGACTTTAAACCTGCTTGCATATAATTAAATAATATTTTGAGTTTTTTCCGTCTTCTTTTACCATAGGTTTATATATATTATTGGTGCAATAATGTCAACAATTAATAACAAGGCTTTTTCAAGGTATTTTGGGGGAAAAAAGGACCCTTGTAAATTTGGGAAATTTCTTTCGTAAAAAATGACCAAATTGGAAATTGTTTTCATCAATAAAATGGCCAACTGAGAATATTTTTTTTTTGTTGCTTTTTTTGACATTGGGATTTTTTTTCTCAACAATTGGGGGGAAAAAAGACACTATTTTGCATTGGGAACGGGTCCATTTTTTTGGCCCACGTGGGACACCTAGAAAAAGCCCTGAATGATACGTGAAAATAATGTGCTGTATGCTATTCTTATAATTAATATTAACGATTGAACAAACAGCGGCATAGCTACTATTAGGCCATATAGGCCCGGGCATATACATCAATTTAAAAAATGAAACAAGAGGCCCAAGAGGGCCTGTGGACACTCTGCTGGCTATAACATGGCTCTTATAACATCAATGAAGCGAGTGACTGCAATTTACGTTTGTTTGAAAGTTTTGGGAAAAATACAGCATTTTTAACTAAATCAAGGGCCATATCTAAAAAATCTGGTAAAGTTTGGTAAAGATCAGATGAAAAATGAAGGCCCTATCATCTTAACAAGGCAAAATATAGCATTTTTAACTAAATCAAGGGCCATAACTCCACTGTTAGTGGTCAGATCTGGCTGTTTTTCAAACTTATCTGAGCTTTCATTGATATTAACAATCTGGTAAAGTTTGGTAAAGATCAGATGAAAAATGAAGGCCCTATCGTCTTAACGAGACAACAGTTAACGATGGACGGACAAAGGACGACAGATGGACGGACGACGGACAACTCGCCATCAAGTAGAGCTAAAAATGAAAAGTCCAAAAATGTAATAAAAGCTAAAAATGAAAAGTCCAAAAATGTAATAAAAGCTGAAACCAGAGTGGGTGGGGGGTTAATGGTTAACATTTGTTTCTTATTTTATTTTACAGTGTAGGTAATTCAACTTTGTCAAATGTTAATTCTCAAATTTGTCAACAAATATTTCTTTAAATACCTCACGAGTGTCCTGTCAGATATGCGCCCAAAACGCTTCATAGCATAGCTAAGTTTAAAAAAAAAAAAAATCCAAGTTATGTGAAAAAACTAACTGGATATCATGTCTTTAATAAAAATCAAGATTGCCGTGTGTTCCTTTAACACTTACTGATGGAACTGTTTTGTATTGCTGTCAGAGAAGAATGTTTTAAAAAGAATGGAATTTATAAAAATAGATAAAAAATGAATGGAGTGTAAAGTTGACCATCTTATGACTGTCTTTTGATTTGTTTGGTGACTGTTGATGATTATTTTTAGTTTATTTAGGAAATACAAAATAAAGTTGCAAAAATAATTGACGCTTCCAGCAAGACCATTCATGACTAGATAAAACTACACATCTCATTTCATATGATTCTTCCACATCTCGTTTCATATGGTTCTTTGTCTTTTCAGAAATTCAGGGACAAATTTAATTGAAAAATCGGGAATAAATTTCAGTTCATGTGAAGTAAAAGGAATGTTCTTGGGTGTTTTTGAAAGGTGTAAAACCTAAAGCTGAGATATACCCAAGAAAATTAAAAGAAATTTTGAAAGAAAACAATTTTTAATACAGCATATGTATAGATTGTGTAACAAACAAAATAAAATATTTAAATAGTCAGATCATGTTTATATGAAACAGGATGTAAAACATAATCTTTATCATTTTGCCTTGATCATATGTAAGCAACACAACACGCCCTGTACTTCTGTACGGCTGTCTAATTAGATGCAAACTAATGTTCTTCGTGGGTTCTTGCCGTTGAAGGCGCCTTCAGTTTCAGTTCATCCGAGGTCTTGCGTACAGAATGATTAACCCGGCATTATTCTCTTGACTGTGAGGAAAACCGATTTGCATTAGGAAATGCCTGCGTAATTGATGTATAATTGTTTTCAAATTGTTTTTTGGTATTCAGTGTGTTCAACCAATTATCAATTAACAAATTTAATTCTAAAACATCATATGAACATTTCTTGATAGTCTCGGAGAGAAACATATTATATTGAAAACCGCTACAAAGTTGTGTGTAAAAATAAGTATTATTTGCATGACGTAGATACTACTTTTACCACTGCGTGACTGCACGCCGAAATGAGGTAAATCTGAATTGTATAGCTGCCCAACTATGCCAGATAATTGATAAATACATTTACCCGGATTAATTTACCTGTTCATTTGGTTTAAACATATTTTATTTCCATATTACGGTATACAACATGCATATATAATAGTACAAAGTTAATAGGATTGTAACGAAAGAAAGCAATCTTATAAAGTTCCTCTCCTTGGTATTTCACAAATACAATTGATGTTGGCGGTAAATACAGTTTAACATGGAAATGTCTAATTTTTTTAGCATATCTTATTTCATGTAAAAGGAAAGAAAAAATCACTCGATACAAACAGGCCTTAGAGAAAATAAAATAAAAAAAAAATGGTGGTGGGGGTGTGTGGGGGTGGGGACAACAACATGGAACTCTTGGGTGATGAAGTGGAGAAGGGTAGAGAATGTGTTATAGTTGACAAGATGACACTCAGCAACATTTTAAGAAAAAATAGAATAAAATAAAATTGAGCTCAATAAGGGAAGAAGTAAATTAAAAACATTTGCTTGCTAACAAAAATACATGCACAGCTTCAAATAAAGCCACATTTGTTTGGTAAGAGACCAGTGGATATCCAAAAAGAATTGTTTTGAGTGAAACTGTGCACAAGGGCGCAAGTGCATGCATAAATGCGTCTCTATTTATTTGGTATATCGAACAATTGAAGATTAGTATTTTCAATTCGTCCACAGTGACATAGTGGGGAATCAACAATGTTCTTTTAGAACAGATCGTGATTGAGGGAACTACAATTCATACGTAAACGTGTATGGAGTAATTGTGCTTTTCTACTGCCATAGTAGTAATAACTAGGAGGCCGTCTAATGTCACGTTTCAGATATTGTTTGAATGAATTCAGTGATTCAGTGTTTCTTACTTCTAGTGGGAGCTTGTTCCATTCATGAACTACAGTTGGAACGAAGGAGTTGAGATAAAGGTTAGTTTTTGAGGTAGGAGTTTGCATTTCTTAAATTGTATCGAGATGTTCATTTGGTTACGGGGCAAAGTATAGGACCACTGCAGATCCTGTTGGAGGGAAGGCAGAGGGGTAGAACCCTGCCAAATTCATGTTCATTTTATCATTAGCTCTACTGGTTATGGGATGCCGAGTTGTCCGTCGTCCGTCCGTCCGTCATTAACTTTGTCTCGTTAAGACGATAAGGCCTTCATTTTTCATCTGATCTTTACCAGATTGTTAGTGTCAATGAAAGCTTAGACAAGTTCGAAAACCAGCCGAATCGGACTAGTAACAGCGGAGTTATGGCCCTTGATTTAGTTAAAAATGCTATGCCTCGTTAAATGGGGCGTTCATTTTTTATCCGATCTTTACCAAACTTTACCAGATTGTTAATGTCAATGATAACTCGGGCAAGTTCGTAAACCAGCCAGATCGGACCAGTAACAGCAGAGTTATGGCCCTTGATTTTGCTAAAAATGCTTTATTTTGCCTCGTTAAGATGATAGTGCCTCCATTTTTCATCCGATCTTTACCAAACTTTACCAGATTGTTAGTGTCAATAAAAGCTTAGACAAGTTCGAAAACCAACCAGATTGGACCTGTAACAGCGGAGTTATGGCCCTTGATTTAGTTAAAAATGCTATATTTTGCCTCGTTAAGACTATAGGACCTTCATTTTTCATATGTTCTTTACAAAACTTTAACAGATTGTTAATGTCAATGAAAGCTCAGACAAGTTCGCTAAAACCAGCCAAATCGGACCAGTAATAGCGGAGTTATGGCCCTTGATTTCTTTAAATATGCTATATTTTGCCTTGTTAAAGCGATAGGCCTTCATTTTTTAATTTTTTTTATTATTTCTACTGGCCAAGTTGGAAAACCAGCCAGATCGGACCAGTAACAGCGGAGTTATGGCTCTTGATTTAGTTAAAAATGCTATATTAGCCTCTTTAAGACGATAGTCACTGGCTTAATTGATGTTGTAAGAGCCATATTAGCCAGTAGAGCATCCTCAGGCCCTCTAGGGCCTCTTGTTTTTTGTTCATGCTCATTAAAGGTCGTCATCATGACCCCTGCATGGTTTCAGGTGCCATCTCGCTCATATCACTAGAGCAGTGGTAGAAAAACTATAACATGGCTCCAGCGTAAATGGAGTGTCTATAATAGAATTACCAGTAACTCTGCAGTTCAGGGTGAGAAGATTCTAGGCCCGTTCTCCGTGATTTATCTCGATGTACATGTAGGATGAGCCTGGCATGTTCATTCCTGTTAGGCGTCATATAACCTTTCATGTGTTGGTGCACCTTAAAACCCCAATTCATTTCAATTCAATTCAATTCAAAGTTTTCTACATCATCAAATACAATCTTATTCACGCTTTTCACAGATATTGCCGTGTATGAATTGTAAATATCTATTGTTGTGTATTGATTTTAATTTAAAAAAACATAAACATGTTCATGAAACAAAACATGGCCGGGGACATTATGCCCAACTGCATGCTAAAGCCTCCTGCAGAAAAGAATCTGATCTTCCTTTGAGTATCATGTTGTACTGCTAGAAGGAACTTGAAGGCATCAATTACTTTTCTAACGAGAACAATTGTAACACATGGCACTAATGGTAACACATGACACTCTGTCATGGTAACACGACACACATTCAGTGGTGACACATGGCACTTTTGTCACTCATGGTAACACATGATACTCTCCCATGGTAACACATGACACTCTCATAGTGACACATGGCACTCACTCATGGTAACACTTGTCACTGATGGTAACACACGGCACTCACACATGGTAATGCATGGCACTCACTCATGGTAACACGTCACTGATGGTAACACATGGCACTCACTCATGGTAACACATGCCACTTACTCATGGTAACACATGGTACACACTCACGGTAACACATGGCACTCACTCATGGTAACACATGCCACTCACTCATGGTAACACATGACACAAACTCATGGTAACATGTGGCACACACTCATTGTAACACATGTCACTCACGGTAACACATGTCACTCACGGTAACACATGGCACTCACTCACAGTAACACATGATGCTCACTGATGGTAACACATGACACTCACTCACAGTAACACATGACACTCACTCATGGTAACACATGGCACTCACTCACGGTAACACATGATGCTCAGTCATGGTAACACCTGGCACTCACTCACAGTAACACATGATGCTCACTCATGGTAACACTCACTCATTGTAACACATGGCATCACTCACGGTAACACATGTCACTCACTCATGGTAACACATGGCACTCACTCACAGTAACACATGTCACTCACTCATGGTAACACATGGCACTCACTCACAGTAACACATGACACTCACTCACTCATTGTAGGGGGCGTCCGTGGCCGAGTGGTTAACGTCTCTGACTTGAAATCACTTGCCCCTCACCGCTGTAGGTTCGATCCTTCAGGGGCCTAGGAATCTTTATGTGAGGAAGCTATCCAGCTGGCTTGCGGAACGTCGGTGGTTCTATCCAGGTGCCCGCCCATGCACAAAAATTGCCCGGAGGGGCACCTGGGGTCTTCCTCCACCAATGGAAGCTGGAAAGTCGCCATATGACCTTAGCTGTTAGTGCGACTATAAAATCCAATTCAATCAATCACTCATTGTAACACATGACATCACTCATGGTAACACCTGGCACTCACTCACAGTAACACATGATGCTCACTCATGGTAACACATGATATCACTCATGGTAACACATGATGCTCACTCATGGTAACACATGACATCACTCATGGTAACACCTGGCACTCACTCACAGTAACACATGATGCTCACTCATGGTAACACATGACACCACTCATGGTGACACATGGCACTCACTCATGGTAACACCTGGCACTCACTCACAGTAACACATGATGCTTACTCATGGTAACACATGACACTCACTCACAGTAATACATGACACTCACTCATGGTAACATATGGCACTCACTCACAGTAACATATGACACTCACTCATTGTAACACATGGCATCACTCATGGTAACACATGGCACTCACCCACAGTAACACATGACACTCTCTCATTGTAACACATGGCATCACTCTCGGTAACACATGTCACTCACTCACGGTAACACATTACACTCACTGACGGTAACACATGGCATCACTCATGGTAACACATGGCATCACTCATGGTAACACATGACACTCACTCACGGTAACACATGGCACTCATTCACAGTAACACATGACAATCACTCATTGTAACACATGACATCACTCATGGTAACACATGACACTCACTCATTGTAACACATGGCATCACTCACAGTAACACATGACACTCACTCACGGTAACACATGGCACTCACTCATGGTAACACATGACACTCACTCATTGTAACACATGACATCACTCATGGTAACACATGACACTCACTCATTGTAACACCTGACACTCACTCACGGTAACACATGTCACTCACTCACGGTAACACATGACACTCACTCACGGTAACAAATGACACTCACTCATTGTAACACATGGCATCACTCATGGTAACACATGACACTCACTCATTGTAACACATGGCATCACTCATGGTAACACATGGCACTCACTCACAGTAATACATGGCACTCAGTCAAGGTAACACGTGGCACTCGCTTTAGTCCTCTAACATCAATTTTAACACATGGTGCCTAACCTAAGGTTCAACACATATTAACTGATGGTACTTTAATGTAGTTTTTTCTGTTTTCCTAAAATAGGTTTTTACATTTTTAATCCAGAATATGATATTTGAAATAATAGTGCCATTGAATACAAATGTGTAATATACATTGCTATCATCTCACCATCAGGTTCCAGTCTCCTAGTGCACATTTTAATGATTAATGACACTTGTATGCATGAATGATGATTTATGATTCCTCTGTGACCAGATAGAATGGTAGGCCTGTAATTGAAGGCAGTTGACATCGTTTATGTCATCACTGTTTTTTAATCCACTTAGTCGGTAGTTTAAGACACAAACTCCTCTATCATTTATATTATTAGTTACTTGGATTCTTGACAGGGGACATGAGCTCACATTCCCTGTCTGGAAATTATATTTACCCGAGCTGCTCACATTCCCTGTCTGGAAATTATATTTACCCGAGCTGCTCACATTCCCTGTCTGGAAATTATATTTACCCGAGCTGCTCACATTCCCTGCCTGGAAATTATATTTACCCGAGCTGCTCACATTCCCTGTCTGGAAATTATATTTACCCGAGCTGCTCACATTCCCTGTCTGGAAATTATATTTACCCGAGCTGCTCACATTCCCTGCCTGGAAATTATATTCACCCGAGCTGACGGCTAATTCAAAGTTGTTGCTACTTATATTTAAATAAAAAACTCCTTAAACATGTTTTCTTTTTTATTCTGCCAATTTCCCCGTAATGTGCCTCTCTTTCATTTCTAACACATGACGTCTCTAAATGTTTACGTTCATAATGTCAGCGCTCTAAACATTGCCAAATTTAAATATTTATTAAATAAAAAAAGCGTTTCTCACAATGTTGGTGTTTTTTTGTGTTTAATATGGCAAGCAACACTACTTACTATTATGTCAGACTTTTACCCACAATGGAAAGAGTAGAACAGCGGTAAGAAAGAAACAGTCGCCTGTTTACGCAACAAATCGGTAGCCAGATCTCCGCCATTTGTTTTTGTGTACTGAAGGTACTATCATGAGACACCCATCGGGGAATCGTCAAATGTTCACATCATGGGCTCATGTCTAGCAAAATCCCCCACCATTACGTGGTTCCGTCTTAATTCCGTTAAGCGATGGGAAAGCTTATAATAACAGGATTTTGTAACAGATATTTCGACAATAAAACACCTTCAAAAACATTTTTACTGCAAAAATTACCTATTAGTTGTTTTACTTTTACAAAATGCAAACTTTTTTTAAGCCGAAATTAGGGTTTTATTTCATACCACAACCAACCCCGTTTTTGCTTCTTGTAGAAGGGGTTGGATGGGGTATGAAAGTTAATAGTCAGACCACATAATGACGTCAAGAAAAAGTCTCCAGCTTTTCATGCTCCGACTTTGAAGAAGACTTGTGGGTATATTGTGCTGGCCATGTTCGTACGTTGTTTCTGTTGACCATGTTCGTACGTTGTTTCTGTTGACCATGTTCGTACGTTGTTTCTGTTTAATTCCTCCTAGTGTGTCACACAGCTCTTACTCACTAACAAGCTCAAAGAAGAGAGTGGCCATGTATGTCCGTACATCATTTTGTTTTAAGTCCTACTACAGTTTTCATCAGATTGAGACAAAATTGGTGGAAAATGTCCTTTTACGGTTAGAGCAGCGAATACTTTTTTGACAGTTATTTTTATGCCAGGTTCATCCCCGACTTGTTGTCCAACACATTTGATATTACATCTTGATATTAAAGTTTCGCTAAAGTAGAAGGATCAAATTCCATGGTTAGATGCCTCATATCAAAAAGAAGCATGATCAAGCATGGCAATGTTATACGGCCATTTGAAAAACGGGACGTATTATGGTATGGGGTTGTCCGTCTGTTCGTCTGTCTGTCAGTCGGTAAACAACAGTGCTGCGCAGTATTACCGGTTTATCGGTGTATTGTGATACGAACCTCAAAATAATACGTACCGTGATATTTCTTTAGCATACTGGTTTATACCAGTTTTCTCTACACATGTGTTTTGATTATGAAAGTAAATCGTAATCTGCAACTAAGAACTATTTTTAACTTGGCATGGTTCCCGTGTTTGTAATACAATCATAAATACACATATTGGGAAGTGGGTACCATCATAGTTAAATATAGACACACTTCCAATAATATCTGGTGTTCGCTTATCGTAATGTGCACATATGTAGTGACGGGTATGCACTCAGACGAGCATGCCCAACTCAAGTGTAGATGAATGTTAAGAACAAAAGATACCTGTGTTTTGAATCACTTTGGGCTTAAAAGTTTAAAAAAGGCGCTAGAATACATAGATCCGTACAAATCGATAAACCCCGCCCACCATTGTCCAAGCTCAATTTTTGGCCGCAAACATTACCATGTGTTCTATTGTATAAAATGTTTGTTTGTGGGACAGCATGTGCTTTATGTAACGGGGTAAATACCTCATGTGATTTTAATTTTGTCAACTGGCATGGTCAGATATATGTTTGATTGACAGAGCGGATCTAGTCTAGATCTAGGCAATGTTACATTTTGTAAAATATGCAAGGTTAGGGTCAAGTGCTCTGGCAGCACACACATTTGGTAACTCATTTGCGAAGACATTACTCGACGTTGAACAGAATGTTTCTCATTCACAAGCACAACGAACATTGCATTACGTTGTGTCATCTGCATTGAAGTACACCAGGAAATCGGCAAAGTCTATTGAAAATTATCAACGCAATTGTATAAGAAATATATTATGATATGTATCACAATACAGTCTCTAGTATCGCAATATATCGCAATATGTTTTTTGGATGCGATACCCAGCACTAGTAAACAATTGCTTATTCCAGACGATAACTCTGAAACCATTACACCTACACTCATGAAACTTCATAGGTACATTGCCCTAGGTAAGCGGAGGATTCCTATTGTTTTTGGGGTCAATAGGTCAAAGGTCAAGGTCACCGTGACCTTATATAGACAAACACATTCCGGATGATAACTCTCGAAACCATAAACCTACACTCATGAAACTTCATAAGTAAATTGGTGAGAGTAGGAACCCTATTGTTTTTGGGGTCATTAGGTCAAAGGTCAAGGTCACCATGACCTTATATAGACAAACACATTCCGGATGATAACTCTCGAAACTTCATAAGTAAATTGCCCTAGGTGAGAGTAGGAACCCTATTGTTTTTGGGGTCATTAGGTCAAAGGTCAAGGTCACCATGACATTATATAGAAAAACACATTCTGGACGATAATTTCGAAACTGTAACTCCTACACTCATAAAACTTCATAGGTACATTGCTCAAGGTGAAAGGAGGATCCCTGTATTTTTGGGATCAGTAGGTCAAAGGTCAAGGTCGCCGTGACCTTATACAGACAAACACATTCCAGATGATAACTTCGAAACCATAACACCTACACTCATGAAACTTCTTAAGTACATTGCCCTAGGTGAGAGGAGGATCCCTATTGTTTTTGGGGTCATTAGATCAAAGGTCAAGGTCACCATGACCTTGTATAGAAAAACACATTCTGGACGATAACTTATGAACTATAACTCCTACACTCGTGAAACTTCATAGGTACATTGCTCAAGGTGAGAGGAGGATCCCTGTTATTTTTGGGGTCAGTAGGTCAAAGGTTATTTTGTATGATATTCTATAGAAAAAGCATTCCGGAGGATAACTTTGAACACCTACACTCATGAAACTTTATAGGTACATTACCTTAGGTGAGAGGAGGAACCCTATTGTTTTTGGGGCCAGTATGTCAAAGGTCAAGGTAATGGAGGGGGTCATTAGGTCAAAGGTCAAGGTCACCATGACCTTATATAGACAAACACATTCCGGATAATAACTCTCGAAACTTCATAAGTAAATTGCCCTAGGTGAGAGTAGGAACCCTATTGTTTTTGGGGTCATTAGGTCAAAGGTCAAGGTCACCATGACCTTGTATAGAAAAACACATTCTGGACGATAACTTTGGAACTATAACTCCTACACTCGTGAAACTTCATAGGTACGCTGCTCAAGATGAGAGGAGGATCCCTGTTATTTTTGGGGTCGGTAGGTTAAAGGTTATTTTTGTTTGACCTTCTATAGAAAAACGCATTCCGGAGGATAACTTTGAACACCTACACTCATGAAACTTTATAGGTACATTACCTTAGGTGAGAGGAGCAACCCTATTGTTTTTGGGGCCAGTATGTCAAAGGTCAAGGTAATGGTGGGGGCCAGTAGGTCAAAGGTCAAGGTCACTGACCTATACGCATTCTGCACAATAACTTCAAAACCTTAACACCTACACTCATGAAATTTTATAGGTACATTGCCTTAGGTGAGAGGAGGAACCCTAATGTTTTTGGAGCCAGTTTGTCAAAGGTCAATGTAATGGTGGGGGCCAGTAGGTCAAAGGTCAAGGTCACTGACCTATATGCATTCTGCACAATAACTTCAAAACCTTAACACCTACACTCATGAAACTTCATAATTACATTACCCTAGGTGAGATGAGGACCCCTATTGTTTTTGGAGCCAGTAGGTCAAAGGTCAAGGTGATGGTGACCTTGTATGGAAATATGCATTCGGCACAGTAACTTCAAAACAATAAAACCTACACTCATAAAACTCTATAGGTACATTGCCCTAGATGAGAGGAGGAACCCTATTGCTTTTGGGGTCAGTAGGTCAAATGTCAAGGTCGCAATCATCTTATATGGAAATATGAATTCTGCATAATAACTTCTAAACTGTAAAACCTACACTCATACAACTTCATAGGTACATTGCCCTAGGTGAGAGAAGGAGACCTTTTGTTTTTGGAGCCAGTGGGTCAAAGGTCAAGGTCACGGTGACCTTATATGGAATATGCATTCCACACAGTTACTTCAAAACAATAACACCTACACTCATAAAACTTCATAGGTACGTTGCCATAGTTGAGAGGATAAACCCTAATGTGTTTGGGGTCAGTAGTTCAAAGGTCAAGGTCACCAACACCTTATATGGTAGTATGAATTCCACATGATATCTTTAAAACCGTAACACGTACACTCATAAAATTTCATAGGTTCGTCACGCTTGTTGAATGCAGGAACCCTAGTGATTTTAGGGTCAAAGGTTAAGGTCACTGGCCTTATATGGAATCATGAATTCCACATGATAATAACCGTAACATCTACACTCATGAAACTTCTTGTTGAAAGCAGGAACTCAGTTTCTTTTGGGCCCAGTAGGACAAAGATCAGTGTCACAGTGACCTGTTTTTAGCTCGACTGATCAGAGATCAGCAGAGCTTATGCCGTGGTGCGGCGTCCGTCGTCCGTCCGTCTGTCCGTCCGTCTGTCTGTCCGTAAACTTTTATTTGTAACGACTACTCCTCTGAAACTACTGGATGGATATTCATGAAACTTTACAGAAATGTTGCCCATGAAGTCTAGGTGATCCTAGCAGAAATTCATGTTGATGTGAAATCCAAGATGGCCACAAAAGCTTAAAATAGATTTTTAAAATACAAGTTTTAGCGACTACTTCTTGAAAACTATAAGTGATATTGATATGGGACTTTTTCTAAAATGATCAGCATGACATGATGTTGGTCCTTGTCAAAAATCGTTTTGATTTGACGTTAAACATGGCTGCAAGCGGCCATCTTTGTTTACATAGAGTTATATAGTAAAAACTTGTAGCGACTACTCCTCTGAAACTACTTGGCGGATGTTCATGAAACTTCACAGGAATGTTGCTCTTGATGTCTAATTGATCCTAGCAAAATTTCAGGTCGGCCAGAAATTCAAGATGGCCGCCACAGCTAAAAATAGATTTTTAAAAAATAAGTTTGTAGCTACTTCCTGAAAACTATAAGTGATATTGATATGGGACTTTTTCTAAAATGATCAGCATGACATGATGTTGATCCTGGTCGAACATTATTTTGATTCGACGTTAAACATGGCTGCCAGTGGCCATCTTTGTTTACATAGAGTTATATAGTAAAAACTTGTAGCGACTACTCCTCTGAAACTACTTGGCGGATGTTCATGAAACTTCACAGGAATGTTGCTCTTAATGTCTAGTTGATCCTAGCAAAATTTCAGGCTGGCCGGAAATTCAAGATGGCCACCACGGCTAAAAATAGATTTAAAATAAATAAATTTGTAGCGACTGCTTCTTGAAAACTGTAAGTGATATTGATATGGGACATTTTCTAAAATGATCAGCATGACATGATGTTGATCCTTATCGAAATTTATTTCGATGCGACTTTAAACATGGCCGCTAGCGGCCATCTTTGTTTGCATAGATTTATATAGTAAAAACTTGTAGCGACTACTCCTCTGAAACTACTTGACGAATTTTTATGAAACTTCACAGGAATGTTACCCTTGATGCCTAATTGATCCCAGATTTTTTTTAGGTCGGCCGGAAATTCAAGATACCCGCCAGGGCTAAAAACAGATTTAAAAAAAAAAGTTTATAGCGACTACTTTTATAAAACTAAGTGATATTGATATGGGACTTTTTCTAAAATGATCAGCATGACATGGTGTTGATCCTTGTCGAAAATTATTTTGATTCGACATTAAACATGGCGCCAGTGGCCATCTTTGTTTACATAGAGTTTGTATAGTAAAAATTTGTAGCGACTGCTCTTCTGAAACTATGTGACGGATTTTCATGAAACTTCACAGGAATGTTGCTCTTGATGTTTAGTTGATCCTAGCACAATTTCAGGTCGGCTAAACATAGATTTTTAAAAACAAGTTTGTAGCTACTACTTCTTGAAAACTGTAAGTGATATTGATATGGGATTTTTTTCTGAAATGATCAGCATGACAAGATGTTGATCCTTGTCGAAAATTATTTAGAATCGACATTAAACATGGCTGCCAGTGGCCATCTTTGTTTACCTAGAGTTATGTAGTAAAAACTTCAACTTGTAGCGACTACTCCTCTGAAATTACTTGACAGATTTTTATGAAACTTCACAGAAATGCTGATCTAGCTATCAAAATTTATCAGTAGAGCTTCAAGGTCATTGACCTCGTTTTTAAATTATGATTACCAAATGAATGGTAATCCATTTATTCACCCCTTAATAGGTTTATGAGGGTTGGGGAGTCACAGTAACCTTATATTGAAAAATGCATTCCACACAATAACTTCAAAACCGTAACACCTACACTCATAAAACATTGGTACATTGCCCTAGTTGAGAGGAGGTGCCCAATTGTTTTTGGGAGTAGGTCAAAGGTCAAGTTCACAGTGACCTTATATAGAAATAGACATTCCATCTGATAACTTCGAAACTATCATATCTACACTTATAAAAACTTCTTAGGTACATTGCCTTTGGTGAGACAAGGAACCTTATTGATTATGGTTCAATGGGACAAAGGTCAAGGTGGCCATTCTCGTGATAACTTCGAAACTATAACACCCACACTCAAGATATTTTGTAGGTATAATGACTTTGGTGAAATGAGGAACCTATTGATTTTGGGTCATTTGGTCAAAGGTCAAGGTCACCGTGACATTATATGGAAATAGGCATTTTGTGGGATAACTTCAAAACCATAACACCTACATCGGTACATTACCCTTGGTAAGAGAAAATATTGTATTTCGTTGGGGTTAGCAGGTCAATGGTCAAGGTCGCTATGACCTTATGTGGTAATATGCATTCAGCGCGTTAATATCAAAACCATAACACCCCCACTGATGAAACTTTGTATGTGCATTGAAGTTGGCAAGAGAAAGAACCTTATTGTCTTTGGGGTCAGTAGGCCAAATGTCAAGGCAACCAAGACCTTATATGGAAATACACATTCTGCCAAATAACTGAAACCACAACATTCACACTCATGAAACTTCGTAGATACATTGCCTTTGGTCAGAGGAGGAACCATGTTGCTTTTGGGGTCACTAGGTCAAAGGTCAAGGTCACCAGTACATATTCCAAGTGATAACTCCAGGAGTATAATACCTACACATGAAACTTTGTAGAAACATTGCCCTTGGTGAGAGGAGGAACGCTGTCACTTTTGGGCTTAGTAGGTCAAAGGTCAAGGTCACTATGTCTTCATATGGACATACACATTGCAAATGACAATCCCTGAAATATGGTGCATTGTCCTTGGTCAGACGAGAAAGCCTATTACTTTTGGGTTCAGTAGGTCATCAAGGTCACATTGAACTGAGAATGACTGAATCCTAAGACATTTTCCTCACTGTAACTTGTAACTATTAGACCTACAATTTTGAAACTTTATAGAAATAGTACCCATGTGAAAAACAACAACCTCTATTAATTTTAAGCTTAGTAGGTCAGATGTCAAGGTCACTGTGACCTGATCATGACAAATTCCTTCCTAGCTGTTATTCACGAATATTTGATCTACAGTCTTGAAACTTTATATAAATAGTGCTCTTGGTTAAACAACACCCCTGTTAGTAATATTTTTGTTAGAAAGTCAAAGATAAGGATTACATTGACCTGACACCTAGGAAATGCTTTTAACATACAACCTTTAGGAAATGGGCGTATAATGCCCCTTTAGGCAGCGCTCTTGTTTTTAGGTTGCTCTGGTCATCATGATTTCTTGTTTTGAAAACCTGTATTTTTTTATGCAACTTTCATGTTATAACTATAATTATATAAAACTTGGCACATTATGTGTACATGTTTGACAATTTTTAATATATGGCCAACTGAGCAGTGTGGGTGTATTTGTCTTACAAACATTATCTCTTGAAAAATTGAAGCATTAAAACATTGCTGTTTTATTATAATTTTACTAAAGCTGGCTTTAAGTCGGAGAAAAATGCTAAAAAGTCACATAGTGCTACTAGTACTGCTACTGTTTGTTTGGTGTTTTTTCTCCCCTCGCATGTGTGTGTGAGTATGGAGCGGGTGGGGTGGTGGAGGGGGACCCGAGGGAGGTTATAGTAGAGGGAGTGGGTGATGTTGCTACAAAATGGGACATGGATTGCCTATTCTCTGTGACAGTTCTGTAAAGCTATGTTGATATTGAGAAAATCAAAAACACACTATTATTATACCTCATGTCAATCCACCATGTTAAATCCCCATACACTGCTATTTAACATTTCGTACCCTGTCGTACGCTGTCGTACTCTGTTGTAATGTCACACCCTGGAGTGATGTCACTGGAGGGCAGCATTTCTTTTAATGCTATCCTCCCAATCGCATCATCTCGGAATCGATGTATTTCTAATGATAAAATCCGACGTCACAGCAAGTTTATAAACAGATATTGTTTATTTTCCATGACCAACACGTTATGTGCAAATGAATCGGTGAACGCATTATTAGTACATGTAGATCTATTATGTTTTTTATATTTCTAAAATGTTGATGTAAGGCCATAAAAATTAATTACCTGGTTCTCAGGCCCGCCCGCATGTCTTTTTTAGCTCTACTGATCAGAGATCAGCAGAGCTTATGCCGTGGTGCGGCGTCCGTCGTCCGTCTGTCTGTCTGTCCGTCTGTCCGTCTGTCTGTCTGTAAACTTTTTTTTGTAGCGACAACTCCTCTGTAACTACTGAATGGATTTTCATGAAACTTTACAGAAATGTTGCCCATGAAGTCTAGTTGATCCTAGCAAAAATTCATGTCGATGTGAAATCCAAGACGGCCGCCAAATCTAAAAATAGGTTTTTAAAAAACAAGTTTGTAGCGACTACTTCTTGAAAACTATAAGTGATATTGATATGGGACTTTTTCTAAAATGATCAGCATGACATGATGTTGGTCCTTGTCAAAAATCGTTTTGATTCAACGTTAAACATGGCTGCCAGCGGCCATCTTTGTTTACATAGAATTATATAATGAAAACTTGTAGCGACTACTCCTCTGAAACTACTTGACGGATTTTCATGAAACTTCACAGGAATGTTGCTCTTGATGTCTAATTGATCCTAGCAAAATTTCAGGTCGGCCGGAAATTCAAGATGGCCGCCACGACTAAAAATAAATTTTCAAAATACAAGTTTGTAGCGACTTCTTCTTGAAAACTATAAGTGATATTGATATGGGACTTTTTCTAAAATGATCAGCATGACATGATGTTGGTCCTTGTCAAAAATTGTTTTGATTCAAAGTTAAACATTGCTGCCAGCGGCCATCTTTGTTTACATAGAGTTATATAGTAAAAACTTGTAGCGACTACTTCTTTGAAACTACTTGGCGGATTTTCATGACACTTTACAGGAATGTTGCTCTTAATGTCTAATTGATCCTAGCAAAATTTCAGATCGGCCAGAAATTCAAGATGGCCACCAGAGCTAAAAATAGATTTTTAAAAAAGAAGTTTGTAGCGACTACATCTTGAAAACTATAAGTGATATTGATATGGGACTTTTTTGTAAAATGATCAGCATGACATGATGGTTATCAGAGTCAAACATTATTTTGATTCGACGTTAAACATGGCTGCCAGTGGCCATCTTTGTTTACATAGAGTTATATAATGAAAACTTGTAGCGACTACTCCTCTGAAACTACTTGACGGATTTTCATGAAACTTCACAGGAATGTTGCTCTTGATGTCTAATTGATCCTAGCAAAATTTCAGGTCGGCCGGAAATTCAAGATGGCTGCCACAGCTAAAAATAATTTTTCAAAAAAAAAGTCTGTAGCGACTACTTCCTGAAATCAAAATCAATCAGTAGAGCTTCAAGGTCATTGACCTCTTGTTTGGTGCCGCATTGCCGATTTTATCTCAAAAGTAATAAAATAAAAAATTGGAATGCGCTACCGAAATTTCGAGAAAAAGTTCCGCATTCAAGTTCGTTCCGGTTTTTACATGCAACTACCTCAGGGGAATCCCCTTGTGGGTAGACTGGTGCGCGGCCGACTATCTGCCGCTCTGCTCGCTAGCTTGTGAGTGTTGCAGTCGTACGGGTACCAATCTAGGAGAGTCAGACGCTTGAGACGCTTGGAACTAGTAGGTGCTACAGAACAGGCGATTTATTCAAGCGTCTAATCGACAAAGTCTCACAACAACATGCAATAATGGCGGTGTCATCGAGTCGATTGAAGTTCATGCGTGATCTAATACAAATATACGGACTTATTGTGATTGAAAGAAGCAAAAGTCGGGAAGAAATGATAAGGTAATGATCGACAATAGAGATGAGCTGATCCAACTGGTTATTGCACATGTATTTTGAGATATTTTGCATCAATACATGTGTTGGAATTAAAGTTTGGATAAAAAAAAATTCGCCCGCCCGCATCTCTTCTCAGAAAAAGTGGCCTGAGAACCAGGTAATTAATTTTTTGTGGCCTAATGTGCATTTTTTTTAAAGATATGAATACCGTTTGTGTTGGCCATAACGTGTTACTTAAATAAAATCTGGTTAATAAATAAATGAAAACATCGTCTTTTTTAATAAGAACGATAAGACCCTGCCACACCCTTATTTATATTTTGTAGTTAGGTAAATGTTAGATGAAACAATCCCTAATAAATTTGAAGTCTTGATCTTATCTGAGTAAATGTCAAACAAATGACCAGTCGTTATGGTGATGGTCTCCACAGTCTTTGATGTCAGCCAGACATAAATAACAGGTATGTCATAACACCCGGATATTGCTTCTAATTCAGGCATGTTTAATTATTGATTTAAAACCATCTTTAACTATGTTTAAACGGACACACGGCAATCTTTTGATTTTTTAAAACTTGTGGCGTCCTGTTAGTTTTCCTACATAACGTGCATTTCTTCAGACATTAATATTAATTATAGGAATAGTGTGTAACTAACTGTTGATTATATTGCACCAATAATATATTTAAACCTATAGTCGAATAAGAAGAAAAGATGAAAACTCTAAATCTTATTTAATTACATGTATATGCAAGCAAGTTTAAAGGAACACATGGCAATCTCGAGTTTTTATCAAGCGTTAAAATTGATGTCTCCATATATTAATCCAGTATCATTTTGACTTTAAACCTGCCTGCAAATCATTAAATAATAAAAAAAAAATTGAGTTTACCTTTGTTCTTGTAAATCTACCATATGTTTGAGTATATTATTGGTGCAATATAACAGACAGTTAGTAATATGTAAAAACAATTTGCCTTATACTGTTATTATAATTAATATTCATGACTGCAAGTTATGTGTAAAAACTAACGGCCCCTGCATGTTTTTACAAAATCAAGATTGCCGTGTGTCCCTTTAAAGTCAAAATGGAGAGGTTATTTGAATAATGATAAACACTTCAATATAGCCATGAGACCTTTTAACTACCACTGCCTAAATTGTTATTGATTTAAGAACAGGAGGCTGTTCTCCATCACTAACTGTGGTACAGATCCAGGATCAATAGCCTTGCTGTTTATCAGTGACCTGAACAAATGAATTAAAATATCATTGGGGCTGGTAGAAAATATTCAACATTTGCTTAAATGACAATTGACTTCTCTTTAACCTTTTAGCCAATTTTGGTCAAAAGATCCATAGATAATCGGCTTTCTATTTAGTTAGAACACCTCATCAAAGATGGCCACCGTTACTACAAAAAGTAATTAAACAGTACTTACCTTAAGAATTCCTTGAACAGATTATGATAGTTGCTTTAGACTATTAAGTTTGTTTAAATTATGTCCCTGAGGTGTTTGTCAGGGGTGGCATGTGTGGTGGTGGGTAGGGTATGGTGCGGGTTGGTGGGGGGCGGGGATGGGGTGGGGGAAATGGGGTTCAAAGTTTGTATATATTTAGAGTGACTCTAAAATACAATGGACACATGGCAAATGTCTGTGGGAACTTGACCTGTGGACAAAAAGGGGCGGAGCTAGAATTTGAATGTCAGAACTATCCATTATTACTGCTATTATTATTTATAAATGTATAACCACTTTAACCCTAGGACCACTAATGACTCTACTTAAAAGCTCCTTTTTCCTTCCCTACTTTTATTTCCATTGCAAATGTCTACATCGTCATCAGTTGAGCGATACATGGCCATTTGGCTCTCTTAGTATAATACAGAGTATATTTGCTTGTATGAGGTAACTTGGGTATTGTGCCTTGATTTTCTTCATAAGCAACACTTTATATATTTTTACTGACAGTTGATGTAAAATGTGAACATTTAAATTAGGTCATGGGTGTATTAGTACTATTTATAGGCAGAACTTTATCCTTATTATTCTTTTTATGTTTTGTGCAGGTGTTTGGTGAAACTGGAAGGATATATATAGTTAACTAAAGGATGTACTGATCTCTGGACACCTGACATACAGGTAGGTAAAACAAAGGTAGAGGGCCTCATTAGTTTCGTGCCGAACCTGATAAACTGGATACGGTCTGGCACTAACATGATATTCTATTTATCGTGTTGATCGTTTAAAATCATTTAATTTACCTTTTTTCCCATTTTTTTCCCGTTCAAAACTAACCAGACATCAAATATACTCTGACCACGGTTCATGATCAAAACTAATTTTCACGGATAAAAGTCGATTCGACTCCTAATCGCTACTGATGGGCTCTTAATATTTACTGTTGTTTTGGCATAACCGAGGTAAGTTGTTTTTCTAGTGACCTTTTTTATTGTCGGATTATTTCCTAATTACGCTTTCTTTTGTAATTTTAATAGTTTCACGGAACATAATGATGCTATGTTCGCCTTATGTACAACCCTGTCTCTGTGTAATGTTTGTGAAATCGACACAATTTAGTTTTTTTGTGCGATTCTGCTTGGGCAAAGGCGAGTATTGATCATTTGAACTGATTTTTTCATTTGTTTATAGACGTTTTTAGATTTTATTTTGAGTTCATTTAATCGACTTTATTGTATTTAATGTTCCGTGTAATAGAAAATTCATGCTGCATTGTAAAATCTTACAATTTACGCATTTGATCGAGACACCTAATCGTCCTGGATATGGGCACCTAATTGGTTCAGTACTCGACCAAAGTACGATGCGTTTCTTTGTCTTCTTATTATTACTTCATCGGATGGGTAAGAGTCTCAGAGCAAACAGTATGCAGAGGCGCCGGAAGGAGTTAAACATTGGGGCGGTGGATGTTGAGGGTTGGGGATTTCCCCCGGAGATATTCTTTTCGAAATTACCCTGTAAATGATGCATTCTGGTGAATTCTGAGGACTTTATAAAAATAAAATGAAATACAAAAGAAGAATTTATAATGTATTATTAATATAATAATAATACTATTTGCATCATCGCAAAGTAATAGTATACAAGTACTACTAGTGTTTCAATGTCATAAAAGAAAAAAATCATGCGCTTGTCTAATTTCTGCATACATCACACAATGTCATGCATGTACTAAACCAATCAAGTGGAAAGACGCACAGCTTAAATGTTCATTATGATGTTTAAACACACACAAAAAGATACAAATGATACATGGAAAAACAATATAATTCGAACATCGGTTCTCGCGTACTGTATTCTTGAAGTTTGTGACACATTGTAAACGGCAGTCTTTAAGAAAATTATTGAAATTTACACTTCGCCGAAAATTGCTCCCTTGCCAAGATATTGAGATTTCACCTTATTTTTCAGTAAGTTATCAAATTTGTGATCATCGGTTTTTATCTTTAGACTTTATAGTAAAATAAAAATCTTTGTCAGAATGATTATGAAATGAAAAGACAACAATATTCAAGATTGGTTTTAAAAAGATACATCATTTTTTTATATTGAATCTATTTGCATGAATGTACATGCATTATGCAGGATTTTAATCGAATTCCACTGTAATTAATAAATTTACGGGTGTAATTAAGGTCTTATGAATATTCAGTATATAATTAAGGATTACTGATGGCATTATTGCGAGCAATGGACGTTAATTAGGTCATAGCAAATCTGAAATTTTTAAAACTAATTAACCAATTTATAAAGCTTATTCCTCGAATGCATGTTTTTGTCAGACTTTAATGTTAGTTATTTTATTTACAAAATATACTATATCCGTTTGTAAGGTCATACACTATTAAGATTAACATCACTTGCTGACATTTTAATGTGCGAATGTATCATTGTTTCTATAATATGTGTATATCAAAATGAACGAGCTCATTTATTGTCCCTTGTATACATTAAATAGTTGAATGCTGGAATTTGTACATTTTAAATGTAATATTGTTTATTGTTTTAAGCCAAATATGGCCCATGATAGATACAAATAAAGGTGGTTAGATGGCATGTTGTCAGTAGATGTACTTAGAATAACAAAGCATTGCAATACCATAGAATAAATTATGAGAATAATGACATAACTGTTAAACTTATGTGTTAGCAAGTTTACGATACGTTGAAATGAATTTGAACTGTAAAATGTAACCGAATTTTAGTGGTTATCCATTTGGGAGAGATTTTGTTTTTATTTGTTATATTTTCAATTGGAAGTA
Source organism: Cyrtodaria siliqua (assembly GCA_037043455.1). Lineage (NCBI taxonomy): Eukaryota > Metazoa > Mollusca > Bivalvia > Adapedonta > Hiatellidae > Cyrtodaria > Cyrtodaria siliqua. The sequence goes on from JAWPHD010009934.1 coordinate 58,912, forward strand.
TAAATCGTTATCTTAAAGTGTTAACAACAATATAAACAAATACTATCTGTATTTCATGGAATAGATGCAACACAGCAACATTTCCACACGGAGAGATATACCACACATGTTAAAGAGGTTCTACCTATATCTTTTTGTCCAATTGATATAAACTTTACTTAATCATAAAGAGGATTATGAAAAACGTAAATGGCAATAATTTCACCCCATGTAATATGCGTTTTGCTGGGGAAAAACAGGATTGAAAAGATCGGATTTTTGAAATTGTATTCGTAATTGTTTTAGACAAGTCCATTACGGAGATTTTCCGATCTTATTCGTTTCAAATCAGAATGGCCTCGTCGGATTGGCGAAGAATTCCGATCGATTTGTTTACTATCGGAACTGCCCCAAATAGTTTGTTTTCATTTAACTGAATCACATTGTGCATGTCCGAGAAAATCGTAAAAACACGTAGTTCTCCGGCAGGAATAAACGGCAGGGCAGCATTTTATTCAAGAAATTGTTTTGATCATAATTAATAACTTACAGAACAGGAATATGACCCATGTTTCTTTTTATAATACTCATAAAAAAGCTTTGTATACATATAAATGCAGTAATATTGAGTATTTAATATTTTACATTAAAAATCGCGTAGATATAGGTAGAGCCTCTTTAAATGTTAAAATACAATAATTCTACAAATCCTATTTTTGACCCCACAAGGGATATATCTTTATCATGTTTATTGATATATTTATGATTATTATTTTTGAATTTCAGCGATAAATAAATTTAAACGTGTTCAATATTTGTTCAAAATAGTTCTAATATCAAAAGCCTTATATATGTTCTACGCAAAGTAAGAATATGGACGATTCCGGAATTGCTCTGCGCAAAGTAAGAATTCTTAAAATGCGCAACGATTCCGGAATTGCGCAGGACTATTCCGGAATTGCGCAAGGGGTTAACTATATAAACCACGCATTAAAGTGTCTCTGCACAATTTGAGAATATTTTGCGCAAAGTAAGAATTTGTGTTATGATGTGTATAGGAAGATGCTAATTTTAAACCTACTAGTCTTATATTTCATTTTAATATGCTTATTTTGCTTCACCCATCTGCGACGAACAGATAATATACAGTTAAGTATCGCGTATGATTAACATAAACTTAATTATTTACAAAACAATTTGAAGTCCTTAACTTCAACAATACTTTCCAGGTTCCATAATATTTGGAAAGAAAATTCAATTGAACTATTTTTAATTATTTCAAACGAGGTTGCACGACAATGCACTTTATTAAAAGCACATTATTTGCCCATTTAATTACGTTTCGCCTACACAGGCCGGGAGTATGGTTAAAGTTTCTGCTTATCAAAGAAAATTATGTAATACTACCTAATATGTCGAAATAATTAAGTAAGACGGTTCTATCTGTTGAATCGAAAATCACTCTTTCATTGGCTTTTCATGAAAAAAAAACAAGTTGGTATAGATATAATCAACGTGTTGCTGTCGTTTTAAAACGCGACTTTGACTTGCAACATTATTTAGATATCGATGAAGAGAAAACAATTATCGGCATATTTAGATTGTCTTCACACAATCTCGACATAGGAAGAGGAAACCAAGAAAATCATAGAAAGGAAAAAATAATGCAAACTTTAATATATGAATTTTATTGAAAACGCTCGTGCGTCCTTTTTATAAACCACTTATTGCTTGTGTGTACTTTTCATGCGTTAATCTGATAAAAAAATTAGATTTAAGTGATAGTTTTAAACAAGTAATTTTTTTTTCTTCAGTAAAACATGTTTTGAAATATGTTTTTATTGTGGAAATATCAGTTATAATTTAGGCCAGGCCTTCGTTTCCCAAATGTTCTCCAAGAAGCGAAAACGGTATGGGGTATGAAATAAACCGTAATTTCGGTTTAAAAGGCTTGTATATTGAACAATTAATTGAACTTCTTTCCGCTTTATTATTTTTGTGTTTTATTCTTTAGCGTTGTTATCGTTTAACATTATAATAATGAATAATAATAATTTGCAAATATGTAAAAAAAAAATCACAACAAATAAAGCTGAATACACCGCGAACTAAAAAAAATAGCATTTCCATAGATCTACATACACCTGTGTTGAACCGTAAATTTCACAGAAACGAATTCTTCACACGTGTGAGGAATTCGTGCAAATTATTCACACTTTTGTTACAAATACGGCCGTAAATATCACTAATCGAAAATGTGACATATACGTTTGACTTTTTTTTAACTTTTTTGTACGAACGTGCCAGCTGACAGGATACAGTTTATCGCTTATATCCTACAATTGGTATGCTAACAGTTTAGCGGCCACATTTTCCAAGCAATCTTGACCAACCTTGGACAAAACATATATGACCAAAAGATCTCGGCATATTTACGGACAGACAGATAACTTGCCAAAATCGATTACTTTAACTCGCAATATATAACTTATGCACCTGCCATTCGACGACGTTATGGCACATAAATGTATTACCCACTGTCCGTCCGTTCGTGCGCCTGTCCGTCCGAAATTTCATGTTGGCTCCATACTACTACTTGCGCATAAGTATTCCTCATATAAAACAATGGTGCGCAGCGCGCAACGGCCCGGTGGCTATATTCGTGGTCAATGTCGCTGGGCGCTTAGAGGTCATACAGTTTGTATGGACATTCGTGTCCGCTCTGTATATTCCACATACACAAACCGATTTTCAAATTACTCATGACACATTTATTCCTCATAACACAAGCGTGCAACCGCCAGGAGGCTACCTTCAATGTCAAGGTCGCACTAAAGCAGGGGCACCCATGTAGTATGGACACATGTGTAGGTACTGAACCTTTAAGAAAGGGATTTACCTGTATTGTTATTTTCATTTGTTTCGTTTACGGACAAACATGTAACCATTAAAATATGGTAAACGTCGCGATTTTACCTTTACAACTGTTCTATGTTATTTTTGCATCAAACGCCAAGTTATTAAAACTCTCATATTTAACGGACCAAATGATGTAAAGAATTATCGTAGGAGAGAAAACCAAAAACGTACACCGTACAGCTGTACACAAGCCAAATTAATACATTGTTTGTTGCCGTTTAAACTGCTCACCATTAATGGGAATTCTAATCTATTCTGTTCTGTTCCATTCTCTGTTGTACATAATAAAAGATTGTTCTGTTCTGTTCTGTCGTGTTGTGTTGTGCTTCACCTATTTTTCTAATACTGTTATATTTTCGCCGATCTGTATGTACATGTGACGTTTTCGTCTAAACAATCATTTATTGCATTTTGTTCGTGCTGTTTTAACATGTGAAAAATACGTTTTTGCTCTTCTAGGGGTAGAGATGCCAAACGTAAATTTCACAAATATTTTGTGAAATATCCGCACGTATTCTTCACATGTGTGAAGAATTCGCACGAATTCCTCACACGTGTGAAGAATTCGTTTCTGTGAAATTTACGGTTCAACACACCTGTAAATCCATGGCATTTCCAACTATAAATTTAATATTTCGAAATACGCATATATTGTCGTCATGAAAAAAGCACACAACTTCTAATATGATAAAATTTATTTAACATTTCTTCTAGCTAGTCACCGATGTTAGTATTCGTCAATAAATTATGGCGAAATAATTATATTTAATTTAAACATATTTCATTTCATTTTTTATTTCCTTTATTGTGATTGGCTAATTAAATAAAAGGGCGTATCTCATTGCATTTAAATAATATGATTGACCAACATGTCTCAGGGCCACAAGATATACTCCTGTTAGTCCCAATCTGTTAATATTAACATCATACAGTATAATCATCAAATAAATTTAACCTACGTTTCTCCCTACCTCTCCCACTCTAATATGTTTTAGAATTATATTCTGTCCATATTCGATTAATAATCTATCACTGATGGGGAATAACTTAGACTCATCAGTGGGTACAAACTTTGTATTTTGTATTATTAAAACTACAAATAGTTTACTACCTCCATTTGGAATAGACCTTTGTGAAGACGAACATCGGCCGTTAATCTGTTCCTAATTAATGGATACTTGAGACTAAGTAGTCTCGATCCACGGGATACTATATTTTTTAAATAACTTTAAACATCGGCATTTTGTAATGGACTAACGTCCGTCCTGCCCTATTTACAATGTAACAGGTTTTAATCATATTATCTTATGTTGGATTTTAGTATGGTAAACAACCCATGCTTGATTAACGACAGTTGCTCGACTTTTCTGTCTATTTAGTAACAATATATTGTATGTCCTCACCGGTCCCGCGGTGTGATTTTAATAATTAGCCGTTTTATATGATAATTAAGATATAAATTAAGATAATAGAAATTCCTGGCTGTCCGATTTATTTTTATATATGCTTTTCAGATTGGTTTTACATCGACAGCTGGGAAGATACTATTTTTAGTTTTGTCTGACGCACACATCGGGATAGGGGGGAAATATTATTAACATGCAAATCCTATGTATACTTCTGCCTCGTGCCCTCCCCAGTGTGGCCTCCACGTGGCTTTGGTGGAGGGACATACTCCATTTGACGTGCTTACTATCATAGACGCACGTTCATTTTGCTTTGTTTTATATTGAGAGATTTGGAGTGATGTCTTACTAACAACACTGGGATATTTTATCGGATTTTAACAATATATACTTACATTTAAAGATGTCCATTCCCTTTGGAAGGGAGCACGAAGCAGATACAACATGGAGTATGTATATATGTACATATTAAGTTAGAATATTTTTTTAAAAAAAAATATGGTGACGCGCTGGCATTGGAACATATTATTAATCCTCGATTTTAATTTAAAAAAATAGACCAACCTGAGCTTATTTTAAATACCTATGGGCAATTCATCTCCTTTATTATTTTAAATTTAATCACTTTCTGATTTTCGCGGCCAATCCTATCCGACTGACACAGTGGTCTGCCTGGTTCTTGCCATTATTGAAACAAATACTTCCCTACCACTTCCCCTTCAAACCATACTAACCACCTACTGAAAAGCTCGCCAAAAGGCCTAGTGCCATAGGGCGTGCAAAAACAAAAACTATTATTGACTGACAGGGCCACAAGTAATAGTAAGCGTGGCGGAGCGGCGCGTCGAATCCTTCACACCTTTGAACAACATTACACACACACTCTCTTAACAGTGTGAAGTTTGTTTAATTTGGTCCATTATATACCAATCATATATAAATTGACAAAAGGACTGTGTTTTTTTTAAATTTCGATCACCAAATTAATGGTAATCCATTTATTCACCCCGTAATAGGTCTGTAAGGGTCGGGGTGGGCTACCCTCTACAAACCCTACAGATATAGATGCAATATGCATAATATTTATTATATATAAACAGTTTTCAAAATATTTAGAAGAAGAAAATGCATATCTTGATTAGAAACTAAATAAATGGGGAGTTTTTTTATTATATTTCTTTACAATATTCAAAAGAATATTTAAAATACAATTTTGATGAAAGGGGCTCTCTGCAATCTGAGGGTCTTTCAAAAGAATTTTATTTACAAATACACCAGATTGCTGTGTGTCCCTTTAAATCTTGACATTTACAAAATTGTCAAAATATTTATTTTGTTACTTAAATACGCCTTCATTGATAATTGTAAAGAAATATTTTATTTTTTTCAAAACCCAGCATATATACATGGAATAAAGAATTGTTTAACGTAGATAAATACAATGCTAACATAATCAACTATGAGTGTTTCAGTTGACAAAAGGACTTGTATTTAACTATTATTACATTACATGGTCATGCATTAATTCCTTTAAGCTTATATTAGTCAGTTTTACCAGGGACTCATATATGTAATATAGACGGGTCCTGGTTTTACAATGTTTATTTTCGACAATATAAACATACACAAAATATGTTTTACTGAAACAAAAATCGATAACCTGTTTAAAATTATAAGTTAAATGTTTTAATTTTACAATATGCAGGTTTTTAAACCGAAATTAAGGTTTTATTCATACCCCGTGTTAGACGGGTTATGACAGTTAATTTCCGGCCACGTAATGATATTAATGTTGAATATAATTATGTTATGTTATACGATATTGCAATATTTCGAAATATATTTAAACATATTTAACATATTTAGTACACTACGATTATTGTTTCATACGAAAGCTACATTTTTTATGTAATGTTAGTGCTAACACTTAGAACACAGTATAATCAGCCCATTTTCACGTTATTTTCTAAATTACTATTTCACTTCTTCATCTTTCGTCGATTTTTGTGCAAGTATAACCTATTTATCTGTCGAAATGCCATGAAACACCGTTCGTTCGTTCGATCGTTCGTTCGAACGTTCATTTCATCCATCCATCCATCCATTCATTCATTCATTCATTCATTCATTAATTCATTCAGGAACCATTTCTCTCCCGAGGGAGATATTTCCAGTATCTCAAGACACTGGTTATAGATTTTCTATTCCCAGTATTTCCTATACAAATCACAGACAAATATGTAACATAGGGAAAGCTATAGGGGTTAGAATGGCAACCAGGGACGAGGTTCTGCCGAGTTCATGGTTACAGTTCTGATCTCGAGGATGAGATTTCCCTATCTCACGTGGATAACTCTATCGAATGAAATAAGATAACATGCACGTATATGAGGGTATGTGGACATTGGGACATATAATGTATGTAAAGGTGGTACGGGGGCATCCTATGTAAAGATATAAAAGGTACGCGGACATACAAATGATACGGGGGAATATTGTGTATTAAAAGATATATAGAGTATGTAGATATACTATGTAAATATATAAAAGGTACGGTGACATCATATGAAGGATATAGAGAGTACGTAGGCACATTACGAGATCATTTAGAGAGTACGGAGACATATTATGTAAGGATATAAGGGGTATTCATGGGGTTATAATATAGAAGTATATAGAGAGTACGGGGACATATTGTGTAAGGATATAAGGGGTATTCATGGGGTTATAATATAGAAGTATATAGAGAGTACGGGGACATATTATGTAAGGATATAGAGGGTATGGGACATATTATTCAAGGACATATAGCGATATGGGGATATAGTTATTATGTAAGTATAATATCCACATACCCTATATATCCCTATGTAATATGTTCCCATACCCTCTATATGATATAGTACACTACGCAATAAATATGATATAGAGGGTATGGGGATATATTACATAAGGATATATAAGGTATGGGGATATGATATGTAAGGATATATAAGGTATGGGGATAACATATATTATGATAAGTATATAGAGAGTGCGTTGACATATTATATAAGGATATATATGAGATATGGAATGCACAACGTACATGCAGAGCTTTCTCACCCACATAACTCAGTAGAGTCAATTCGAGTTCTGACTGTTGTCTCCACGCAGTTGCCTAACACAAGAGAGACGTTGGTTTTATTCTAGTCTTCAACTTTAAGTTTTCAAACTATTTAATATGACTTAAGCTACTTGCGAAATATTTTAGTCACATTTACTATTTTGGGAACTGAAAATGTTTGTGATAATTATGATATAATCTCGTTAAAGTGACAAGTGTTTGTGGATATTTAACCTGTGTCATTATGTCGATGGTAATACAATCTCTTGCACCCAGATCTTTTCACAATAGGGCTTTCAAAATGCACTAAAAGATATGCATTATTAACGTCGCTCTGCTGATTTAAAACCAGACATACCAAATTAAATGTCTGGTTATGAATTGAATAGTTTTACATTTTCAAAAGATAGTCGGTAAATAGAGAAGATAGATCTTTATTTCCAATTTCCAATAGGCTTAAAAGCCCATGAGGATACAAAATACAATTACAAAGCATGGCAACAGTGTAGTTATTACAAACAATACATGTCCAAATATGCAGTTTATCTTAACTGAGCTGATACAATGAGAAGGCGTTTATATAACACTTCCTTGCATAAATAAATTACAATTCATCACAATTTCCTTAAAGGGACACTGTCCGTAACTTTTAGCTTATAAAACACCCAATAATTATGTTCGCAAACATTATACACTAAACATTATTCAATATTTAAAAGCAAGATTGTTTAACGGAATTCAATCGCGGTACAAAAAAAAAGCAAATCCACTTCGTGGGTTTGAACTCGCAGCCCAAACTCGCAGTAAAATATAAGTGTGCGTGAGCGTAAAGTTGTCGGAACCCGCTCCCGACTGAGCTAAGCGGGCTATACGTATTACACAATACATACTATGGTGAAAACCTAGTGCGCTATGGAAGTCACGTGAACGCATAAAAGGTAAATATTGTGGATCCCACTTTATTTACATTTAATAATTAAAACTTTTTTTTTTCAAACTCACGAATGTATTCCTACATACTTCTTAGGGTCTATCCTCATGTTTTCATGTATACATTTCAATGAATAAAAGTCAGACAGTTATTTGGTTATGCTCAATATCTGCTTACTTACGGACAGTGTCCCTTTAACACATATATTACATACATTATATTTAGAAATAGCTAATTTCTGTATAGTATTTCGTTTCGTAACTTAAATGCTTTTAAAACAAAGGTACACAATTTGCGAATATATATCTTATTTTGTGAGTTTAGTAATTCCAGAAACTTGATCATATTTGGTCTCTTATAAAAATATTTAGGAATATATTGCTTCCATAACATTATGTATATTTGGCATTCCAACACAAAATGGAATTCATCTTCAAGTTTATTACAAAATACACATATTCTATCGTAATGGCAATGTAACGTTATAGACTACAGAGGGTATAGGACCATATGTTAGTGTTTGTTCGTGATTGATTAGTTTTCTTTTTATTAGTGAATACAACTCCCAGTTCTCTGTTATTACATGTTATAATTGTTACAACAATTAATTGAAACATAATTTGTGTCTCTATTTGTATGTTACGTTACCATTACTATTTAATTAAATTAATACTATTTGTATGTTGAGTGACCATTACTATTTTATTAAATTTATAATAATAAGAGCATGTTGTTTTTTATATCCGTTTGATTTAACTTTAAACAATAGAACATTTTCTAATATATAATATTGCAATGTTGTCATCACACGCATGTTCCCATATGCATTCTACATTTCGACCAACAGTGTAGCATGAACTAGCAAACTTTTATAAGACACTTACAGTGTTTTAATAATCGCTTTTACCATATTTTAAAAGGTCTAACTGCCAGATACAACTTTTTTATGAACATCTTCCTTTCCGAATATTTAATAACATAAGGTCGTAAGTGCAATTGGTCGGATTACAAAGTCAACATTAAATACTTTATTTTATGAGAAAGCAAACTACAGCTTATGTCATATGAAGATTGTTCAGAAAATTCACACAGTTGTTACTGTCAGTCAGTTTTTTTCACTTTCCCGAAAACTATGATTTTTCACTTACGACGTTATAATTCTAGACCATCCATATATAGAGATTATTTAAATGCTGGGATGGATTATAGGGAAATCCTTCAAGAGTGGTATAGACGTGTGGTTCTTTTCACGAACGAGCGTATGAGAGTGAGTGAAAAAAAAAACACGTCTACCATCGAGGGAAGGATTACCCAATAACCGATTCGGACAGTTAACTAATCTATTTATTACATTTTAAGTCAGTTTATTGACGCCATCACTCAACGTCGCAACGTTAGTTATTACGTCGCAGTGTTAGTTATTATTGTGTTCTGAGTTAGTTATTAATTTATTCTTGTTATTAACATATTCTTGCATCCATCCACCGTGTAATACGCGGATCCCCGTGAGGTTGCCGGGGTAGAATACAACCACTGAAAACACACCACCCAATGCAGAGGTAGGACCATCCCCCTACCCACTCCCCCCTCCCCCCCAATTCATATTATTTTTTTCATTTTTTACCATGCTCATTCAAGATCATGACACCGCGTACGCAAACGTGGAAACGTGGCACCATCGTAAATGGCAGCAACTCTGCAGTTTTGCAGGTAAGAAGGTTCTAGGCCCATTCTACATATTTTATCTTGATGTAAGTGGAGGATGAGCCTGGCATTTTCATTCCTGTTAGGCGTCATATAACCTTTCATGTGTTGGTGCGCCTTAAAACCCAGTTCAATTCAAAGTAAAACACGGAAAGCCTTATCCCGAATGCAAGAAAATACTTTCTATCCGGAATGTAAAACGCGGATATCCTAATCGGTATGTAAGAACACCCACGGTTGTCGGCTTAACATAAACACACACATTTAAGTATTTGTATGCTCTTTTGTCGAACGCATTTAGCAAACTAAATCACAGTATGTTAGTGATTTTAACTATACGTACGCATGATTCAAAATAAAATTGTTTTAGCTTTACCTACTGACGTATGCATCATATTTTCTGGATTAAATAGCTATTTTACTTTATAATTTCTTATACTAATATACTGCTGATATGTTGACTATTTGAATGAAGCAAACAAAAATCAAAATGTATACTCGCAAATATGATTAACGAAAATATTCCTACTTTGTCCCAATTCCTACTTTGCGCACGGACTATTCCGGAATTGAACCGCGCATTTTGAGAATTCCGATAATGGCGCGCATTTTAAGAATTCTTACTTTGCGCAGAGCAATTCCGGAATTGTCCATATTCTTATTTTGCGCATAACATATACATATAATCCTAATTTCCTCACTTCGATTTTGTTTTCGCTATTTAATAATTGTAGTTTTTTTTCCCCCAATATTATTGTTTTATGTACGACTTTCTTAATTGTGTATAATTTTTGCAATCGATAACGAATTGATACTCGTCTTCGAGGCACTGGCATTGTCTGCATGTCCTTTCATGAAAAGGCACACTTAATATAGTGTTTTTTTAATGTGATTAACCGCAGATCTAATAACTTTATTCAGAGGTTATTAAGTATGTGGTTTAACATTCTTTATGTTAACATTTGTACAAATGATGAGACTCAAACACTTCCAGTGTAAAAACTGTCGCGTTGCCTACAAGTGACCGATACATTCTCAAAAAAATATAAGAATATCTACGCTTTAAAACATACTAAAACAAGTCAAATATCAAATTCCTGTATAGCATATACTTAACTCTAAATTAAATCAGTTAGCAAAAACGCCGGTAAGCTTGTAAACTTATAAAAAAGCAGGTAATTACCGGCTCAAAACCTGAGAAATGGCAGGCCTGTAAATGATAAAGGGTGTTAAACAAACAAACATTTTGAATCAGATAATACATGTATGAGACGTAAACATATTAAAAATGACTTTACATATTGTGTAGTGCAGTGCTACGAATCAGTGGTGTTATTTTTTACTGGTCCTTAGGGACCAACGAGCCCAATATAGGTGGCTTTGAAGTAGAATACCGCTTAAGCCGGTGCTAGAGGGCGTGAGAGGTGTTGCTTTTTACCTTACAGACTCAATAAAACCGAGTCTGCTGCTATATTCTCTTAATTGTGTTTGTGGGTCCCACAGGATCACCTTTATCAGTATTTATTAATTAACTTATATTAACTTAAATATATTATAAATGACTTTAGTTAGCACATACACAAGTTTTAACCTTGTTCTGTTTCGGATGATATCGTTTTTATTGCAATGACAAAAGCAGCTAGTTATTAGGTGCCCTATTGGATAAAAAGTGAGGTTCCTTGTTGTCCGCATAGTTGTGCAAATTAGGTGCCTTTGAAAATATTACGTACCTCTAAATGAACCGATATTTCATCATTATACAACCGTGAAACACTTTGGCATACAAAATGGTATAAATAATGTAAAAATGTTTGTTAATTATTGTCAATACTGAAATCTGCACAGCAGTACACCATTTCAAATGCTTTGTGAAAATGACATACATTTTCTACTATATTTAGCTATAAAGTTAAATCTAGCATAAACTTATGTTACCTGGTAGTAAAAATGAACTGAACTTACGGTTCTGTTTGCGTTTTTTCCTCCGTTTTAAGCCACTCATCACCTTCCAGCTCCATTTTTTTATCCGAAAAATCGAGGTGCTTATCCGTTTTTATTCAGGCAACGTATATTTTATCTGTGAAAACTAGTTTTGATCATGCACCGTGCTGACGTCATCAAAAGAGGTGCTGAAGTCATCAAACGGGGCACCTGACGGGATAGGAAAGTAACTGCCGAGATGAAAATTCATTTGGTAAGGAGGTTGAGAAACGGTGTACATATTTGTAAACAGGGTTCAGCAACAATTTGGGAGCTCGACTTGTAAATGAGGAAGTGTCGATTCTTACGGATGGCGGAAGGAGTACAGTACTGGTTCTACCCAGGAAATGTGGATGGTCTGCAAAAAGAAAATCGACTCGGCAAGAGCCTCTCATTATATAATTTTGCCAACTCGTTTAATAAATTCAATAATGACTGAGTACTCATGTAAGATCCTCTATTTGTTTAACCTTAGTAACAATCTATAGTGGAGCTGGAACTATTGTTGAGATGTTCCGATTGTCTGGATTTGTTCATTTATCTGCCCTTTTTTTGTTTGTAATTATCATTACAGCCTTGTCTGTAACTGACGAAATAACGTTATAAAGTGGAGATGTATGGGTGTATTTCAGAGCTGTCTGGTCTATGGTTTTTCAAACTCATGGTTTCCTCAATAAATATGCTTGGGATTGCATTTGAGGCCACTGTGGTCATGGTCGCTGTTAGTGAAAATACTGTCCACTCAATAACATTTGTTTATAAGAAAAGGAAGCTTGGAATTGCATTTGAGGTCACTGGGTTCAAGGTCACTGTTACTAAAAATAAAAAATGGTTTATGGGCTATAACTTTAGTCAGGAATGAGATATTGCAACAATACTTTCTGTGTAGGTAGCTTATGTGGAAATGCTGGGCATTTCATATGAGGTGACTAGGTCAAGGTCATGTCACTATTACAAAAAATATAAAATGTTTTTCGGCAAATAACTTCAGTTTGGAGCGAGATATTGAAATGAAACTTGGTGTGTAGGTAGGTTATATGGAAAGAAATATTGAAATATTGGAAGGAAGTTTTTAGAGAGCTTATAGAATAAGAATCATGAAATTTGTACGTTTTTTGTTTCAGAAAAAAAACTGATTTTTTTTAATTTATGTAGTCGGGCAACAAAAACAAATGCTTACCACACAGCCAAGGCCAGGGTTTTATATTTTTTTGGTTCTCGTTTTTTTTTCTGAAACAAAAAACGTGGGTTAATTCGAATACTGCTTTAAAGTTTGATTATCGATTAAAACAAACTACTTGATATGCCCAGTAATAGCTCAGTGGTGAAATTTGCTGGTTTACGATTAAAAGGTTTTGTAAATCAATTAGGAACAATCACAAAATGATAAGAGAACAATTCTTGTTAATTTAGTTGGTGAAGTTACGCACAGTATATTCCAATTGTTGATATAGTGACCGGTGTCATTAAAGAGAAATTTGCAAAGCTCTGTGTACTGTGGCATACAGTGTATGATAGCCTATACACCTAATTGCTCTGGGTACACAAGTGGGTACCTCTGGGTACGCGAGTGGGTACCTCTCGGTACGCGAGTGGGTACCTCTGGGTAAGCGAGTGGGTACCAGGTACAACAACTCTGATTAGATAATTTTGATTTTTGATGCAGCTGCTGTGCTGTTTTGGTGATTACCATTTTGGAGAAATTAAATTGGTCCATTTTGTATTGACAATGTTTTAAAGAAAAAACAATTGCACCTCCAACTGAAGAATTTTATCAAGGATGTTTTTAGTAGTAAAGTGCACAAAATATTTTTGTTGTTTTTCTTTTTCAGGAAAACCTGATATCAACCATGAAGAACATCCGTATTTTTCATCTGTTTGTGATATTCGTACTGGTGACCTTTGACATTGTTGCCGTAGCAACTAGTGATGTTGTCCAACCAGTGGTTGTGTCAAATTATGGTGCAAATGCTACTGAAGGTGGACATGACGACGCACACAATCAAACGCATACTGGCAGTAACCATAGTCACTCGGGAGCTCACGTGGCAGGTCATGATAAAATTCACCTGGTGTCCATTAACTTTGAGCATGTGAGGAACCCCCTTGTGTTTGGACTAGTGGTGATTATTGCTGCTCTGAGCAAAATAGGTGAGAAAATCGTTTATTATATACCTACATTTACAGTCCAATCAGCTATTGGACGTTGTACCGTCCCGAAATTATTTATTTTTTTCATATTGGACGGTCCAAAACAAGATTTAAAATATATCATTAGAAATTTCAAAGATAAAAAATGAATATTGACAGAAAGTTCCGAATGAGTTCCGTGAATCCGAGAAGTTGCGTATGATTCAAAACAACAACGAGCTTTAAAACAACAACAAAATGTTGGAACAAGAAGAGATTGAAAAAATTGTATTTGTTGCAAAACTGGTTTTTATTGTCCTCGTACATGTTGTGGAGAAAGTCAAATATGACTTTCCCCACAACATGTACTCGGACAATAAAAAACCTGTATTGCACAATACACTATTAAATAACCTATTAATATTGTGCATTCAGTATTGGAACGGGTAAATTTAATTTTATTTTACAGAAGTATTTTTTATTTCTCTAGTTTTTGAGACTCGGAGCCATAAAGTTCAGCCTGTCTGACCGTCAATCTGTGGAGATCCTGTGTGTGCAATTCCTACCTCATTTTTTGACTGATTGCCATGGAAGTTGGCAAGCTAACTTATATCATGATGTGGCCATATAACTATACTTGATTAAGTTGTTGATGCCCAAAACATTAAGCATATAAAATCAAAACAACTTTGAATTTGCCATGGTTAATTTCTCTCTGGTGTATACTGTCATGTGTTATCCATTAACATTAAAGATGAAAATTGTCCTAAATCAACAAATCTGCTGTTGATATGTTTTTAATTATTAAATATTATTATAAATACGATGTTTACTATGTTATTGATGTATGCTTAGTGAAAATATGTTTTTAAACATAAAAATCGAAAAGGCGAACAGGCATTGCTAAAAAATCGAAAAAAATCAAAGGGGGGAAACTCTTCCTCGTATAACCAGAAGTGACGTCATTGGGAACAAAAAAAGCCATTAGTACATAGGGAAAGCACGCAAAAACAGTATAGTGTGTATGAAAATATCGGAATTTATCGAAATTCTGACAGTAAGTCACCGGCAACACCGCATATCTTGGTACATATACACTACTCAACTTTTATAATCGGTACCCCAGTTTTTTTTTGAAAATAACACAAATACTAAAAGCTGGAAATCACCGAAACACATACCAATATTTTTTATTAAGTTTATTAACAATGTAATCTGAAATCATATTTTTCCAGATTACATTGTTGATAAACTTAATAAAATATTGGTATGTGTTTCGGTGATTTCCAGTTTATAGTATTCGTGTTATTTTCAAAAAACCTGGGAGACCGATTATAAAAGTTGAGTAGTGTTCACTAAGCGCGAAATGCAGCATATTCCGAATGCATGGACATGGTCTAATACTTGTACATTAATACGAGCGTCAGATAATAAGGACTTTACTTTTGCCGAATGCCGAAAAGTAGACATTGAAAAAATATATTTAGTACATGATTATTTTTCACATAATTGATGAAAAAAACAACATAATAAATGACACAGCATCTAATTTCTATAGTACCAGGGAGTATATATATATGCCATAAGTCCCCGCCACCTGGTGACCAAAACACTTATGAAGTGGCACGTATTAGATTTGGATTTGAAGTATGACACGCTCTCCACGTGCCCCCAACTAACAATATACCACACACCGACTAATCAACTATTGCGGTGCCCTATTGAAGTATAGCCTAATTTGGGTACATACGTCGGTATATGACAAAAGCACACACCATTTAGGGAAACATAGTTTTATGACACATTTCCTGTTTATTGCAATTCCGTGAGCGGTGCAATACCGCCGCGGCGAACCGCGTACTGCACAAGACGGATAACTAGTTTATCGCCAACAAAGAGATAAACATACTATGATCTAAATAATATAGTCAAATGTATTATGAGCACGATATTATGTATTATGCACATGTAGAGATCGAAACAACAGACCCAACAGATCAAATTTACCATACTATAAAAAGTATATATTGTAAGACACTTATTTCACTTATCGCATGAGCTGAGAGCCGTTATTGTTTTGCCATAAAACATTACTGAACTAATATTATAGTTAGCAACATTATCAATTTTCTGCCTTGTATTTTGTCATTTTTTTTAAATCCAGAGACCGATATATGTAGACGGACGGCGATATATAAATATATATAGATCTATAACAATATTAGCGGAAGAGGGTATATAGTTAAAAAATAAATAAACCTACAAAATATATATTGAAACAAAGACACATGTAGTGTTTCCTTCACCGGATTTATTTAAATTTATATGCTGAACCTTTTTTAGCAATCTTTTGAAAAAAGCGGCTACATTATATTAGCTCTTGACTGATTCACGTAAGGACGCATGCTTCTAATTCAACAGCTAAACAATCACGGTGTATATAAAGTCTAAGACTATATACCTTTCTACAATTTAGTGCTAAGAAAATAGAACAAAAACTTTTATGTTTACCTCATTTATTGATTTACTCCTCAACGCCAGTTGAGTCGGCGAATAAAACTTGCTCGGAGACGGCGGGGTTAGGCACTTCTCATTTTTTGTAATATTGTTGGTACTGCTGTTTTTTTAATCGGCATGGCCGTTTGTTCTCCAAATCAGGGCTTTATAATTATCAGCCCAGTCCAAATTCAACGAAAAAGAAACCAAAGGATGGACTTTTCACGAATCCAACTCAAAATGTTACTACAAACTCGCGCGTATTTCGAAAGTTCCCACTTTTTTGAGGAGACGGGCGATTTTCGTCGGCAACGGTCCACCCAAACTTCAAATCTTCATCATTAACCTGATTTAGAACACGAAATAAACTGATATTATTATACTGTCCGTTTGTATGTACACGTTTGCACCCAGCAACAGTACACGGCATTTTAACACGTACCATAAAACGTAATCCTACATAGACAATGCAGACTTAATGCGGAGCCGCTAATCGCTTTGTACCAATGACGTCACAGGTCTCGTGACACTTACCCGTCTTTAAAAAGGGCGAAACTCGGAGCGTGTGCGCTATGATGTATAATTGGCTACTATGACAAAACGGGACAACCAATAAGTGTAATATTTGAACAGATTGTATATTATATACATATATTTCAGAATGTATGCTTAAAAGACACGCTATATTTCACCTTTAAGACTTCCAGAATGAAAATGACCTTGTTTATAAAACCGAGAATACAGTTAATGTTCAAATTTCCCAAGGGGACTACCAGAATGTTAGAAGTTGTTTTAGCGCTGCTATGATGTATTCTAAATTTGTTTTGATGAGTTAAATTTCATTAATGATACTTAGTTTCCTCACCGTCAATAAAATGCCTGCTCTCCGTGGATTTACTAATACAGGATACGTAATGGATGCATTTAATACATCATGTTCATCTCACAGGACGTGTGCATTAACAGCATTGATTAAAGACCCTCCATTAATAACAATGCATATACGTTAACAATTTATAACGTGGAATACATGAATAATGAGCTCACTTAGAAAAAAAATTGTTGATATGAAACACATTATAATTACACTGCAGCAACCTGGTAACATTTCACGCTCATGTGAATGGCGTATTGTAACGCTTATATTTAAGGTGTCTTTTCAATTTTGTATACTGACATTAGTAAACTTTGATTGAAAAACTCTTAAGAAGCCCATTTTGAATTAAATGCATTAGTATCATTGCATATCCTCTGTTATCGTTGCCGAATATATTTTTTTAAATGCCGGTAGCAAATGGTGACTTCCATGAAGTATGTTATATCTTATATTTATCACATAACATGTGGTATTTTCGATATTCCGCTAGTGGTATAACATAACGTTAATGACGTCATGGACGTCACGTTAATGTATGTTTTCTGATGTAATGTGACGTTATAAGATATGTAATATTAAAGTCGTTAGCAAAAATGCCGAGCCTCGCATTATATCATTTTGCCAACTTGTTTAATAAATTCAATAATGAATGAGTACTCATGTAAGATCCTCTATTTACATTAGTTTCCCATCACTATAGCATCAACTATAAGGTGCCTCAGGAGAATGATAATGATGAAAAAAAGTACAAGAGAGACCACTCGCCGTCAGTGTATTTTCAGACAGTAGAAAGACCATGTTCTATTGAGACACACTGGAATGCATTCTTTCTTGCATGCAGTTCGTGAATTGCATGTGCCTCCTTGAAAAATGAAGTTTATTTCAAATGCAATACTTAGTTTTCAACAGAAAAAATCAAGTTGAATGTGAATGTTTACATCTATTTTGCTTTCAGGATTTCACCATGCTAACTTTTTGTCATCAAAAGTTCCTGAGTCATGGTGAGTAAGAATAATCACTTTTTCATGAAATTATGAAAAACAAATATGATTCCTATAGCTGAACATAGTTCATACACATAACTATTGACTTAAAAACTATATCTTTTGAAATTCTTTTTAAAAAAAAAAGCTCTGCATTTTATAATTATATGTGCCAGATAGTTTATTTATACAAACAAATGTAAGACCTAGCCATTTAGCTTGATTCTTATAAATATTATGTTTGTTTGACAGTTCTAAGTTTAAATATGAAACCAAGATAGAGGATGGATGTTTGCAACTTTGCAGTATCGGAAGATTTCAGTGGATGGAAACGGGGCTATCTTTACTAACTTTAGATGTTTTTTTCTGAAAAATACATCAAATGATAGCTCTATTTTTAAACTTCCAATCAAAAGGGAGCACACTGGCGAGAAGCAGACCTTTCTTTTGCGAATATGAATTGGGGGTATATTTGGGAATTTTCCCCGGAGTAATTATTTTGTGAGGTAGTACCTGCATATCTTAGGATAATCACTTGCAGCATCTCTCCATGTTTATGTTACAAAAAGCAATGCCTTGTTTTATGCTTCTTTTATTTAGTACTTTAGGGACAGTACTATTATTGAAATACACCATAAACAAATAAATATGACCTAACATTTTTTTATGCCCCCAAAGGGCGGCATAAAGTAGTCGCATGATCCGTCTGTCCGTCCATCCGTTCGTCTGTCCAATCGTGTCCGGTCAATAACTCTTACATTCCTGGACGGATTTTCAAATAACTTGGCACGAGTGTTCACCACAACAAGACGACATGTCGCGCGCAAAATTCAGGTCCCTGTCTACAAGGTCAAGGTCACACTTAGATGTCAAAGGTCAAAAAAAGGTGCTTTCATGTCCGGTTAATAACTGACATTTGTGAACGAATTTTCAAATAACTTGGCACAAGTGCTCACCACAAGAAGACTGTGTCACACACAAAATCCAGATCCGTGGCTCCAAGGTCACTTCGGGGGCATTTGTCACTTACAGTGACATTTCTTGTTTGAGCATGTAACAGGAAACAAACCTTTTTTTAGGCCTAAAGATTTCTCATAACCTCCATTTCTAAGTCACCAACAGTCCCATGTTCTTAAATATTTCATTCAATTACATATGCTTACTGTCACTAAGACTCGAAATTAAAACAATGGGCTTAAGGTTGTCATTTTTCTGTACAAAATACAGAATGTGGCATCCATGTAAAGTATAGCAAATACAAATATAAAAACAAACAAATGCTCCCGTAAGCTTTCAGGACAATGCGTATTGTAAGCATGAATTTCTTTTTACATATTTACATTTACAAATGTGTATTCTTAAAAACAAGTTTTGGACAAAGCATTAAAGGGGTTGATGCACTATTTTCAAACTAGATTTATTTAAAAGTCCTCTGAAAAACTTGAAGAATGTCATGAAAAATAAAGGATATATGACCAATTGAAGTTTGGAAAGAACATAAATGGAGGCGGCCATCTTGGAACGATGATGACATGATGTTTTTTTTCCCCAAATATAGCATATTGACAAAGTATATTTAAAAGCAAAGAAAATCATGGCAAAGTTTAAATTTTTCAGAGTCCTTTAAAATAAATCCTGTTTAAAAATAGTGCATCAACCTCTTTAAGGTAAAATATTTACTCGTCAATCATTACCATAATTATATTGCGAATTTCCTAGTCTCCTTACATACACATTCAACATTGCTTCTGTCTGTTTTAAATGGCATTAATTTGTGTCAAACAGCCGACAAAAAGGTCTCTTTTTTTTCTTGCAAGCATCAACTAATAATTGCTGGAGGCACTTGAATGTCATTCAGTACCTCAAACTTCAATATAAGCATCTACTGAGACTTGATGGGCGCACTCGATTTTTCTTTTAATTGTGTACGTGGGTATTTGGTTCTCAGTATTTATCGGCGATTTTTTAATGGCGTATTTATGCAGATATGCATCTTATCTGGAGCACTGAATACAACCTTGAAACTTCAAGTGGTAAGAAGATGACTCCTGTTTGTTTTTGGGTCAGTATGCAGAGGTCATGGTCACATTGACTTGACATTGACTCAGTATGTCAGAGGTCATGGTCACATTGACTTGACATTGACTCAGTATGTCAGAGGTCATGGTCACATTGACTTGACATTGACTCAGTATGTCAGAGGTCATGGTCACATTGACTTGACATTGACTCAGTATGTCAGAGGTCATGGTCACATTGACTTGACATTGACACAGTATGTCAGAGGTCATGGTCACATTGACTTGACATTGACTCAGTATGTCAGAGGTCATGGTCACATTGAATTGACATTGACAGTATGTCAGAGGTCATGGTCACGTTGACTTGACATTGACCAAATCCTGACAAACTAATTCTGTGCTGTTACTTGTAAACTATTAGTCAGATAATCTTAAAACAGAAAAAATAGTTTCCATGGTAAAACAACGACCCCTTTTGATTTAAATTAATAATGATGTGTGAAATAAAAAACAAAATGTGTAAAATATGTAGAATATTTCATATTTTGGTATCATAATCCATCTTTTTTGAAAAGAAATGAAATTTATTTAAGAAACCTCTATCAGGAGTAACTTTCACTTAATCACCATGGAAACATGGTTGCACACAAATTAACTTGGTGTGAAAATATAGCAAGCTTGCAATGTGTTCCTTTAAAGGAACTAAACCTCTAGAAACCCCCTAAAACCTTTTAATCAAAACTCTATCCTGGTGTTCAGGTCATATAATAATGTATATGTGCCGATTAAAAGTATAGGCTTAATCACATCTTCTTAAAATGCACGTGATTGAAGATACTTTAAATGAATAAGTTGGATTAATTAGACGCTCCAGTTTTGGGGTTTGGCCTGATCGTTTATATTGTGTCTGTAGAGTTTGGATTTTTTTGAGGGGTGGGGGGCGCGGTGGGGGTCACTTGTAGTAATATCTAATATCCAGGTGGACATCAATTATAGAATTTACATGCTGTTATCAGTGCAACTCTGCAGAAAAAAAGAATCTCTTATCTGTATTGTGCCGGCTGTTATCAGTGTAACTCTGCAGAAAAAAAGAATCTCTTATCTCTACTGTGCCGGCTGTTATCAGTGCAAATCTGCAGAAAAATACACTCTCTTATCTCTACTGTGCAGGCTGTTATCAGTGCAACTCTGCAGAAAAGTCTGCAGAAAAGTACACTCTTATCTCTACTGTGCCGGCTGTTATCAGTGCAACTCTGCAGAAAAGTACAATCTCTTATTTCTATTGGCCGGCTGTTAACAGTGCAACTCTGCAGAAAAATACACTCTCGTATCTCTACTGTGCCGGCTGTTATCAGTGCATCTCTGCAGAAAAATACACTCCCTTATCTCTACTGTGCCGGCTGTTATCAGTGCAACTCTGCAGAAAAATACACTCTCTTATCTCTACTGTGCAGGCTGTTATCAGTACAACTCTGCAGAAAAGTCTGCAGAAAAGTACACTCTCTTATCTCTACTGTGCCGGCTGTTATCAGTGCAACTCTGCAGAAAAGTACACTCTCTTATCTCTACTGTGCCGGCTGTTATCAGTGCAACTCTGCAGAAAAATACTCTCTTATCTCTACTGTGCCGGCTGTTATCAGTGTAACTCTGCAGAAAAATACACTCTTATCTCTATTGTGCCGGCTGTTATCAGTGCAACTCTGCAGAAAAATACACTCTCTTATCTCTACTGTGCAGGCTGTTATCAGTACAACTCTGCAGAAAAGTCTGCAGAAAAGTACACACTCGTATCTCTACTGTGCCGGCTGTTATCAGTGCAACTCTGCCGAAAAGTACACTCTCTTATCTCTAATGTGCCATCCGTTATCAGTGCAACTCTGCAGAAAAATACTCTCTTATCTCTACTGTGCCGGCTGTTATCAGTGCAACTCTGCAGAAAAATACACTCTCTTATCTCTACTGTGCCGGCTGTTATCAGTGCAACTCTGCAGAAAAATACATTCTCTTATCTCTACTGTGCCGGCTGTTATCAGTGCAACTCTGCAGAACAATACACTCTTATCTCTACTGTGCCGGCTGTTATCAGTGCAACTCTGCAGAAAAATACACTCTTATCTCTACTGTGCCGGCTGTTATCAGTGCAACTCTGCAGAAAAAATATACTCTTATCTCTACTGTGCCGGCTGTTATCAGTGCAACTCTGCAGACAAATACACTCTCTTATCTCTACTGTGCCGACTGTTATCAGTGCAATTCTGCAGAAAAATACACTCTCTTATCTCTACTGTGCCGACTGTTATCAGTGCAATTCTGCAGAAAAAAAATACACTCTCTTATCTCTACTGTGCCGACTGTTATCAGTGCAATTCTGCAGAAAAAAATACACTCTCTTATCTCTACTGTACAGGCTGTTATCAGTGCAACTCTGCAGAAAAATACAGTCTCTTATCTCTACTGTGCTGCAATTGCCTAAAAGCGCTTGGGGTAAATTAGAATTTTGCAGCAGACAAAATAGATTTTTAGGAGCCTTTTTAAGTATTGAATTGATGGATCAAATCTCCATACATTCAAGAACAGTACTAGTTGTGCCAAATTTCAATTAATTCAGCTAGTTGGGGATATCTAAACTAAATAAATTCTTCACCTGCAGTGCTTATAGACAGTGCAGTGTATAGCAACAAAGTAGACATTTTCTCTTGATTCTTCTCCGTGTGCTTGCTGGGTTAGAATACAACCACTGCAAATCCCGTTAGAGGCAGAGGGATAGGACCCCACTTCTTGTTCATTTTGTCATTTTTTTATCATGCTCATTCAAGGTTTTCTTCATGACACCGCATATGCAAATGTGGAAACGTGACTCCATCGTAAATGGAGTGTCTACAATAGAATTTGCAGCAATTCTGCGGTCCTGCAGGTTAGAAGGTTCTTAGTCTAAGGCCCATTCTCCATGTTTTATCTAGATGTAAATGGAGGATGAGTCTGGCATGTTCATCCCTGTTTGGCACCATATAACCTTTCTTGTGTTGGTGCACCGTAAAACCCCAATTCAGTTCAATTCAATTCTCTTGATTCTGCTTTTATAGTATGACTCCTGTCTTTAAATATAGAATGTTAATTATGTTTGATATTTTCTTCACAGCATCCTGATTCTGCTGGGTGTCGTTCTGGGAGCCATAATACAGTAAGTGTCACGTGCCTGCCACGTATTTGACAATCTATTCACCATGTGGAATTACAGTTAAGCTAACTGGTTTTGGTGACTATGATAAATTTCCCAAGGGTTGGTCATCGCCAGTGTCATACCATCAGCCACTATGAGAAGCCTTTCTTGAGTTCCCACATTTGTGTTTATTTGTATTTCGATGAAATATGCCAATATCTTAGCAGAATTTTACTGACAGGCTGAGAACCTGAATATTTAGTATCAAACGTCTCTCTTTTTTCACACCTGCATCAACACTGTGCAGAGTTTATTTTAGGTTTGCCATGAATATTTAATGTTTGGAAGCATGTCTGTCCATAAGGTGTTTATTAATGCATTATGAGTTTCGACTTGGAACAAAACTGAACTTAACAGATTCTGTATTGGTGTGTACATAGTATCTCATCAGCACATGTTTATATATACAAATAGGGTGGTGGCGAGATTGAATTTAAATTCTGATTTTCCCAATGTCAGATCGATATGACTGCGGCATCTTCTTCATACGTTTTATGTCCTATTTTGCGATCTGTAAAGTTTTTATGAAAATATTACTATATAATATTTATCATAACTTGTGGTGTGGGAATGTAATAAAGCCATGATGTATTTATTGTATTACACTAGTGAAATAGATATACAAGTGAAGGTCAAGAAGATATACAAGTGAAGGTCAAGTAGATATACAAGTGAAGGTCAAGTAGATATACAAGTGAAGGTCAAGTAGATATACAAGTGAAGGTCAAGTAGATATACAAGTGAAGGTCAAGTAGATATACAAGTGAAGGTCAAGTAGATATACAAGTGAAGGTCGAATCATCATTCGCTACTTTTCATTCAGTTTTATGTGCATCGGAATTGCCTCAGCGATTTCCGTAATGGTTAAAATATCGGATTACGGAAGTGACGACGTAGTTCCGTTGTTCGGTGGTGTACGGAGAAGACCGATCAAACATATGACGTCATCATAAAAACATACAATGCCATCAACTGACAATGTTATATATAGGAAGCTAAAAGAGAGCTACAAATTGAAAATGTTCTTTACGAGGCTTTTTTGGATAAATAGAATCTCACATTCATGCCTTTTAATATTGAATTTATTTAACTCGGATTAAATTGATATGATCCTCAGCACAGCCTTGCATCATATTTTTTTTTCCAACAGCCTTGCATCATAATTTTTTTAGCTCTACCGGCCAAGGGAAAACCAGCCAGATCGGACCAGTAACAGCGGAGTTATGGCCCTTGATTTAGTTAAAAATGCCATATTGCTATATTTTGCCTCGTTAAAAAGATAGGGCCTTCATTTTTCATCCTATCTTTACCAATTTTTACCACATTGTTAATATCAATGAAAGCTCGGACAAATTCAAAAACCAGCCAGATTGAACCAGTAACAGCGGAGTTATGGCCTTTGATTTAGTTAAAAATGCTATATTTTGCCTCGTTAAGACGATAGGGGCTTCAATGTTCATCCGATCTTTACCGAACATTATCAGATTGTTAATGTTGTTGAAAGCTCGAATAAGTTCGAAAACCAGCCATATCGGACCAGTAACAGCAGAGTTATGGCCCTTGATTTAGTTCAAAATGCTGTATTTTGCCTCGTTAAGATGATAGGGCCTTCATTTTTCATCTGATCTTTACCAAACTTCATCAGATTGTTAATGTCAATGAAAGCTCGGTAAAGTTCGAAACTCATACATATCGGCCCATTGACAGCGGAGTTATGGCCCTTGATTTAGTTCAAAATGCTGTATTTTGCCTCGTTAAGATGATAGGGCCTTCATTTTGCATCTGATCTTTGCCAAACTTTATACTTTTTGTAATATTATTTTTTTTTAATTTTCGATATTTTTTTATTTTTTTTTATTTTAATTTTTAAATGTTTGTTTTTTTTTTAAATTTTTTATTTTTATTTATTTTTTTAAAAATGTGTTGTTGTTTTTTTAAATGATTATTATTGTTATTATTTTATTTTTTTTTAGCTCTATGTTGGATCAGTCGGACCAGTAACAAAGGAGTTCTGGCTCTTGATTTAGTTAAAAATGCTATATTTTGTCTCGTTAATACGGTAGGGCCTTAATTTTTCATCAGATCTTTACCAAACTTTACCAGCTTCTTTAGTTATGGCCCTTGATTTAGTTAAAAAGCTGTTGTTTGCCCAAAACTTTCAAAAGACAGTAAATGGCAGTCACTCGCTTCATTGATGTTATAAGAGCCATGTTAGCCAGCAGAGCTTCCACAGGCCCTATTGGGCCTCTTGTTTCCAATAGCCTTGCATCATATAATTTTTTCCAACATGTTTAATAAATTCAATATTAAACAGGCTCTCATGTAAGATCCTCTTTATACGTAGTAGATATACGGGACCCATTTATAGAATGATGTAACTTGGGAAGGAATAAAATTAAAATAATTTGACAGTTATTTCAGAAATAGGAATTTGATTGAAACATACGCCAAACAGAGGTCTTTAATCACAGTAAGAAGAGTTTATTGAGTGTAGTAAAAATTTAGCACTGGACAAATTAATAGAGGATTCTGGTCATATTAGCTCTCGGCCATAGGCTCATTTTAGCTCGACTTTTTCGAAGAAGGAAAAAGAGCTATTGTCATAACTTGATTGTCGTCGTCTGCCTCCGGGGTAAAGTTTGTATGTTATCTTGTATCTCCAAAACTACATAATGAATTGAAACTTCACACACATCCCTAGACAGCATCATACAGCCAGGTTCTATAACTCATGCTTTTATTTTAACAAAATAATGACCCCTTTTATACTTATACATTTTGGTTACAATTCTGTTCTGCAATTAAGCAAAAGTATAACATAGTTTCCCAATAAATAAACAAGGCCTTGAAAGTTGAGCGACTGCACTGACAGGCAGTGCTTTTTATATTTTAGCGCTCTCACACTCTGTAGGATTCAGGCAATCTAAGACTATTCCCAGTTGATTGTCATCGAAGCAATTTCGATTGCCTCTGTTTGTTAATCATACCTATAGGCTGTCAGTTTACTTGTTTAATGTTGCTATAATAGTGTTTTCAATATCTCAATAAACACATTTTACAAACTGGCCAATTTGTTGTTCATGTTAAAGGGGTTGTTGCACTATTCTGGAACTAGCTTCATTTTGAAAGGGCTTTAAAAAGCATGGAAAAAGCTGAAAGAATTATCAAAATATCAGAAAAAGTACAGGAGATATGATAAATATAAAAAATTCTCAAACTGAGGCAGTCATCTTGGATTGATGATGTCATCGCGCCTTTTTTTACCATTTATTGCATATTGATAAATATCATTTAAAAAAAGAATATCACTGCAAATACATGTAAATCATTATAATTTAATACATTTATTTGCTGTAAACACCATTTATTATCTATTCTCCATATATAGAAAAAGGCGCAGTGACATCATTCAAAGATGGCTGCCTCCATTGGAGTCGATATGCACATTTTCAAAAGATATTATCTCCTGTATTTGTTGAGATATTTTGTTAATTTTTTCAGCTTTTTCCATGGTTTGTAAAGCTGCCCTTTTAAATGAAACTAGTCCCAGAATAGTGCAACAACCCCTTTAATGCTTTTCTTCCAAATTGTGCATGGAAATCTCAAATTATCCCAAGTCCTACAAACTGCTAACTTTATTGAAAAACAAACTGTGTTGACAAATTTATTTGATAATGACAACGGAAATTGACGATGCTCGTACAATAATTAGAGATAAGCACGGCACGTCGGAATAAAGTACAGAGAATAATTTATGTAATGTACTAAGGCTTTTTACAGTCACGTTCAGTGAGAGATGATATTGTATGTATAATTGCAGTTGTTATTACACAAGTTTTCTTTGGCTGTATTAGAAAATAACTGTAAATAAGGTATAATCATTTTTGATTTGTTTTGAAGATTTCCGACTTTTAGGTATTATTTCATACTTTTTTAGTGGACAAGTTGAATTAATGCACTGAAAACGTCTGCTGAAGGCGCTAAAATAAGATGTCTGCTAAATAAAGGTTTCTTACAGTCTCCTGAAAGTTAAAAAATATTGCCTTATCTTATACTGCTTGGCAATGGTGATTCTAGATTGTCAGTCCAATCTAAGGAGTCGATTTAACTACAATATTTATTAACCTGACTAGTCGGTCTGACTTGAAATCATAGATAATTATCTAACCCTTTACCCCCTACATGTATATAATGGACTGTTCTTTCTTTGAATTAAGACCATTCCATTTATGTGACAAAGGCACAACGGTAACACACCTTGATTAGTATGATCTTTATGCATATTCAGGCAGTGGAGTTGAGTTCAGTTTTACGACACACCAACACAAAAAGTTTATATTTTGCCAACAGGAATGAACATTCCAGACGCGCTCTCCATTTTCATCGATAAATATATGCAGAATGAGCCTAGAATCTTCTCACCTGCAGCACTCCAGAGTTGCTGCAAATTCTCTTGTAAACACTCAGTTTTCCCCTGGAGCCAGAATCATTGTTTAATGAACGGGACAAAAATGACAAAATGAACATGAATTCTGGGGAGTTTACTCCTCTGCCCGGATAAGCCCTATTCTTACTAGGGAACCACAGAGGAAGCAGGCAGTCATATATTAATTAAGGAGATAAATAATTGGAGCGCTGTGGTCTAGTGGTAGAGCATTGGACCCATGATCTAAAAGTCGTGGGTTCGATCCCCACATTACCATAATGTGTTGTGTCCCTAAGCAAGACACTTTATCTGCATTTGCTTAGTACTGGTTCTACCCAGGAAGACATCGAGAGTGATTAAAATAAGTTCATAGAGCTTTCATATCGATATAAAATAAATAAGTTTAAACTAATTATATAATCTAATGTTCAAATCCTTTTGCAAGTAAAAAACCTATTGGCACTAGTAGGAACAACAGTAAGCATCATTGTTACCATGGTAACCATTTTGTGTGTTTTCAGTGCTACAGGACTTGGTGAAGACCTTGATTTCTTCCAGCCGCATGAGTTTTTTCTGTACTTGCTGCCTCCGTGAGTATTATATGTTTGTTTGAATGGTGCTTTACGTCATTTTTAGCACATATATGATATTTTTAGCTCTACTGATCAGAGATCAGCAGAGCTTATGCCGTGGTGCGGCGTCCGGCGTGCGACTTCTCCTCTGAAACTACTGAATGGATTTTCATGAAACTTTACAGAAATGTTGCCCATGAAGTCTAGTTGATCCTAGCAAAAATTCATGTTGATGTGAAATCCAAGATGGCCGCCAGATCAAAAATAGTTTTTTAAAAAACAAGTTTGTAGCGACTTCTTCATGAAAACTATAAGTGATATTGATATGGGACTTTTTCTTAAATGATCAGCATGACATGATGTTGGTCCTTGTCGAAAATCGTTTTGATTCGACGTTAAACATGGCTGCCAGCGGCCATCTTTGTTTACATAGAGTTATATAATGAAAACTTGTAGCAACTACTCCTCTGAAACCACTTGACGGATTTTCATGAAACTTCACAGGAATGTTGCTCTTGATGTCTAATTGATCCTAGCAAAATTTCAGGTCGGCCGGAAATTCAAGATGGCCGCCACGGCTAAAAATAAATTTTCAAAATACAAGTTTGTAGCGACTACTTCTTGAAAACTATAAGTGATATTGATATGGGACTTTTTCTAAAATGATCAGCATGACATGATGTTGGTCCTTGTCAAAAATCGTTTTGATTCAACGTTAAACATGGCTGCCAGAGGCCATCTTTGTTTACATACAGTTATATAATAAAAACTTGTAGCGACTACTCCTTTGAAACTACTTGACAGATTTCATGAAACTTTACAGGAATATTGCTCTTAATGTCTAATTGATCCTAGCAAAATTTCAGATCGGCCAGAAATTCAAGATGGCCGCCACAGCTAAAAATAGATTTTTAAAAAAGAAGTTTGTAGCGACTACGTCTTGAAAACTATAAGTGATATTGATATGGGACTTTTTGTAAAATGATCAGCATGACATGATGGTTATAAGAGTCAAACAGGTCGGCCGGAAATTCAAGATGGCTGCCACGTCTAAAAATAATTTTTCAAAAAACAAGTCTGTAGCGACTACTTCCTGAAATCAAAATCAATCAGTAGAGCTTCAAGGTCATTGACCTCTTGTTTTGTACTGTGTTCCTCCCATCATCCGTAAGAATCAACACTTTCTCACTTGACAAGTCAAGCTCTCAGTGGGATTCGAATCACAGCAGCTTTTAGACAATACTGATATCATATAGTCCATCCATCTTTACAAAGGGTAATGAGTCTTAATATTGATTAAATCTTGGATGAGTTTGAAAATCAGTAATATCCGATAATAACATTTTGGCCCTTAATTTCATAAGAAATGCCATATTTCGTCTTTTCAACACTCTAGCACCTTCATTTTGGATCCAATTGTTACCATTAACCTTGTCAGAGTTAATATCTGAAAGTTTGGACAAGTTTGAAAACCACCTATATCAGAAAAATAAACACCACAGAGTTATGGTTATACCCCCGCTTTCACAAATTGAAGTGGGGGTTATTTATCATAGAAATCACGTCCGTAACATCGCGTCACGTAACACATTCCTGTCCCGTCCCGTCGTGTAACACATTCTTGTCCCGTCCCGTCATGTTACACATTCTTGTCCTGTCCCTTATCAATCGCGTAACACTTTTTAATTACTAGCATTCTTCAAACAGTTTTGAATGGGTTGTTTCCCAAACTTCATATACTCATAACAACTGATGACCTTATATCCATCTACATCACCCATAATTGAATTGGGTTTTAATGTGCACCAACACATGAAAGGTTATATGGCGCCTAACAGGCATGAGAATGCCAGGCTCATCCTCCATGTACATCGAGATAAAATATAGAAAATGGGCCTAGAATCTCTCACACTGAACTGCAGAGTTGCTGCAAATTCTATCGTAGAAACTCCATTTACGCCGGAGCCACGTTTATTGTTTTTCTGCCACTGCTCTTTTGATGTGAGCGAGATGGCACCTGAAACAATCCAGGGATCATGATGAAGACCTTAAATGAACATGAACGAAAAATGATAAATGAACATGAATTTGGGGGGATTCTACTCCTCTGCCAACCCCTCCAAAAGGATCTGCAGTGGCCCTATTCGTTGCCCCGTGACTAAACGGGGCATGGTTGATTGCCTAATTTATTACAGAATTATGGCCCTTTGTTTAACTTAGAATTTTTTTTTTTTATATTTCATCTAGTTTACATTCTAGCACTATTATTTCGCGTCAGATTCATGCTCTTTCGTTCCTTCATTTACTTACCTGATCCTTATCATTTCAGCTAGTAGAGTGATACAGGCTCTAATGGGTCTCTTGTTGTAGTAAAACCGCGACAAGATCTAAATATATAATCATTATGCATTTTAATAACAAAAATTTAAATAACCTTGAAGCAGGTGGCTGCCAAAGTAAGGTTGAATGTTTACCACTGTTTTACAAAACAATATCAAAGACAAATCTGTTTGAGTGATTTAAGAGTTATTGTAGAAGCCAATTTCAGCCTTTTAGACAGAATAGTAGCCATTTTTGATTGAAAGCTGTTATTTCGACTAATTTTTGTAGTGGTGGCTAGGATTAAATTGTGTCAACGCCTTTCCCAGATTTTAATTGCTATGATGTGGCTAGGATTGAATCATGTCAAGGTCTTTCCCAGACTTTAATTGCTGTGGTGTGGCTAGGATTAACTTTCTCAGACTTTAATTGCTGTGGTGTGGCTAGGATTAAATCATGTCAAGCCTTTCCCAGACTTTAATTGCTGTGGTGTGGCTAGGATTGAATCATGTCAAGGCCTTTCCCAGACTTTAATTGCTGTGGTGTGGCTAGGATTGAATCATGTCAAAGCCTTTCCCAGACTTAAATTGCTGTGGTGTGGCTAGGATTAAATCATGTCAAGGCCTTTCCCAGACTTTAATTGCTGTGATGTGACTAGGATTGAATCATGTCAAGGCCTTTCCCAGACTTTAATTGCTGTGGTGTGGCTAGGATTGAATCATGTCAAAGTCTTTCCCAGACTTTAATTGCTGTGGTGTGGCTAGGAATGAATTATGTCAAGGCCTTTCCCAGACTTTAACTGCTGTGATGTGACTAGGATTGAATCATGTCAAGGCCTTTCCCAGACTTTAATTGCTGTGATGTTACTAGGATTGAATCTTGTCAAGGCCTTTGCCAGACTTTAATTGCTGTGGTGTGTCTAGATTTGAATCATGTCAAGGCCTTTCCCAGACTAATTGCTGTGGTGTGGCTAGGATTGAATCATGTCAAGCCCTTTCCCAGACTTTAATTGCTGTGGTGTGGCTAGGATTGAATCATGACAAGGCCTTTCCCAGACTTTAATTGCTGTGATGTGACTAGGATTGAATCATGTCAAGGCCTTTCCCAGACTTTAATTGCTGTGATGTTACTAGGATTGAATCTTGTCAAGGCCTTTGCCAGACTTTAATTGCTGTGTTGTGTCTAGATTTGAATCATGTCAAGGCCTTTCCCAGACTAATTGCTGTGGTGAGGCTAGGATTGAATCATGTCAAGCCCTTTCCCAGACTTTAATTGCTGTGGTGTGGCTAGGATTGAATCATGACAAGGCCTTTCCCAGACTTTAATTGCTGTGGTGTGGCTAGGATTGAATCATGTCAAGGCCTTTCCCAGACTTTAATTGCTGTGGTGTGGCTAGGATTGAATCATGTCAAGGCCTTTCCCAGACTTTAATTGCTGTGGTGTGGCTAGGATTAAATCATGTCAAGCCCTTTCCCAGACTTTAATTGCTGTGGTGTGGCTAGGATTGAATCATGTCAAGGCCTTTCCCAGACTTTAAGTGCTGTGGTGTGGCTAGGATTGAATCATGTCAAGGCCTTTCCCGGAACTTTAATTGCTGTGATGTGGCTAGGATTGAATCATGTCAAGGCCTTTCCCAGACTTTAATTGCTGTGATATGGCCAGGATTGAATCATGTCAAGGCCTTTCCCAGACTTTAAGTGCTGTGATATGGCTAGGATTGGATCATGTCAAGGCCTTTCCCAGACTAATTGCTGTGGTGTGGCTAGGATTGAATCATGTCAAGGCCTTTCCCAGACTAATTGCTGTGGTGTGGCTAGGATTGAATCATGTCAAGGCCTTTCCCAGACTTTAATTGCTGTGGTGTGGCTAGGATTGAATCTTGTCAAGGCCTTTCCCAGACTTTAATTGCTGTGATATGGCTAGGATTGAATCATGTCAAGGCCTTTCCCAGACTAATTGCTGTGGTGTGGCTAGGATTGAATCATGTCAAGGCCTTTCCCAGATTTTAATTGCTGTGGTGTGGCTAGGATTGAATCATGTCAAGGCCTTTCCCAGACTTTAATTGCTGTGGTGTGGCTATCAAGGCCTTTCCCAGACTTTAATTGCTGTGGTGTGGCTAGGATTGAATCATGTCAAGGCCTTTCCCAGACTAATTGCTGTGGTGTGGCTATGATTAAATCATGTCAAGGCCTTTCCCAGACTTTAATTGCTGTGGTGTGGCTAGGATTGAATCATGTCAAGGCCTTTCCCAGACTAATTGCTGTGGTGTGGCTATGAGTAAATCATGTCAAGGCCTTTTCCAGACTTTAATTGCTGTGGTGTGGCTAGTATTAAATCATGTCAGGGCCTTTCTTAGACTTTAATTGGTGTGGCTAGGATTGAATCATGTCAAGGCCTTTCCCAGAGTTATTGCTGTGATGTGGCTAGGATTGAATCATGTCAAGGCCTTTTTTAGACTTTAATTGCTGTGGTGTGGCTAGGATTAAATCATGTCAAGGCCTTTCCCAGACTTTAATTGCTGTGTGTGGCTAGAATGAATCATGTCAAGGCCTTTCCCAGACTTTAATTGCTGTGGTGTGGCTAGGATTAAATCATGTCAAGGCCTTTCCCAGACTTTAATTGCTGTGGTGTGGCTAGGATTGAATTATGTCAAGGCCTTTCCCAGACTAATTGCTGTGATGTGGCTAGGATTGAATCATGTCAAGGTCTTTCCTAGACTTTAATTGCTGTGGTGTGGCTAGGATTGAATCATGTCAAGGTCTTTCCAGACTTTAATTGCTGTGGTGTGGCTAGGATTAAATCATGTCAAGGCCTTTCCCAGACTTTAATTGCTGTGATGTGGCTAGGATTGAATCATGTCAAGGCCTTTCCCAGACTTTAATTGCTGTGATGTGGCTAGGATTGAATCATGTCAAGGCCTTTCCCAGACTTTAATTGCTGTGATATGGCTAGGATTGAATCATGTCAAGGCCTTTCCCAGACTTCATAGCTGTGGTGTGGCTAGGATTGAATCATGTCAAGGCCTTTCCCAGACTTTAATTGCTGTGATATGGCTAGGATTGAATCATGTCAAGGCCTTTCCCAGACTGAATGCTGTGGTGTGGCTAGGATTGAATCATGTCAAGGCCTTTCCCAGACTATAATTGCTGTGATATGGCTAGGATTGAATCATGTCAAGGCCTTTCCCATACTATTTGCTGTGGTATGGCTAGGATTAAATCATGTCAAGGCCTTTCCCAGACTTTAATTGCTGTGGTGTGGTTATCAAGGCCTTTCCTAGACTTTAATTGCTGTGGTGTGGCTAGGATTGAATCATGTCAAGGCCTTTCACAGACTTTAATTGCTGTGGTGTGGCTAGGATTGAATCATGTCAAGGCCTTTCCCAGACTAATTGCTGTGGTGTAGCTATGAGTAAATCATGTCAAGGCCTTTTCCTGACTTTAGTTGCTGTGATATGGCTAGGATTAAATCATGTCAATGCCTTTCCCAGACTTTAATTGCTGTGATATGGCTAGGATTGAATCATGTCAAGGCCTTTCCCAGACTTTAATTGCTGTGATGTGGCTAGTATTAAATCATGTCAGGACCTTTCCTAGACTTTAATTGCTGTGGTGTAGCTAGAATTGAATCATGTCACAGCCTTTCCCAGACTAATTGCTGTGATGTGGCTAGGATTAAATCATGTCAAGGCCTTTCCCAGACTTTAATTGCTGTGGTGTGGCTAGGATTGAATCATGTCAAGGCCTTTCCCAGACTTTAATTGCTGTGTTGGGGCTAGGATTAAATCATGTCAAGGCCTTTCCAGACTTTAATTGTTGTGGTGTGGCTAGGATTGAATCATGTCAAGGCCTTTCCCAGACTTTAATTGCTGTAGTGTGGCTAGGATTGAATCATGTCAAGGCCTTTCCCAGACTTTAATTGCTATGATATGGCTAGGATTGAATCATGTCAAGGCCTTTCCCAGACTTTAATTGCTGTGGTGTGGCTATGATTAAATCATGTCAAGGCCTTTCCCAGACTTTAATTGCTGTGATGTGGCTAGGATTAAATCATGTCAAGCCTTTCCAGACTAATTGCTGTGATGTGGCTAGGATTGAATCATTTTAAGGCCTTTCCCAGACTTTAATTGCTGTGATGTGGCTAGGATTGAATCATGTCAAGGCCTTTCCCGACTTTAATTGCTGTGATGTGACTAGGATTAAATCATGCCAGGCCTTTCCCAGACTTAAATTGCTGTGATGTGGCTAGGATTGAATCATGTCAAACCCTTTCCCGGACTTAATTGCTCTGGTGTGACTAGGATTAAATCATGCCAAGCCTTTCCCAGACTTTAATTGCTGTGATGTGACTAGGATTAAATCATGCCAAGCCTTTCCCAGACTTTAATTGCTGTGATGTGGCTAGAATTAAATCATGCCAAGCCTTTTCCGGACTTTAATTGCTATGGTGTGGCTAGGATTAAATCATGCCAAGCCCTTTCCCAGACTTTAATTGCTGTGATATGGCTATTAGGATTGAATCATGTCAAGGCCTTTCCCAGACTTTAATTGCTGTGATGTGGCTAGGATTGAATCATGTCAAGGCCTTTCCCAGACTTTAATTGCTGTGATATGGCTAGGATTGAATCATGTCAAGGCCTTTCCAGACTTCATAGCTGTGGTGTGGCTAGGATTGAATCATGTCAAGGCCTTTCCAGACTTTAATTGCTGTGATATGGCTAGGATTGAATCATGTCAAGGCCTTTCCAGACTGAATGCTGTGGTGTGGCTAGGATTGAATCATGTCAAGGCCTTTCCCAGACTATAATTGCTGTGATATGGCTAGGATTGAATCATGTCAAGGCCTTTCCCATACTATTTGCTGTGGTATGGCTAGGATGAATCATGTCAAGGCCTTTCCCAGACTTTAATTGCTGTGGTGTGGTTATCAAGGCCTTTCCCAGACTTTAATTGCTGTGGTGTGGCTAGGATTGAATCATGTCAAGGCCTTTCCCAGACTTTAATTGCTGTGGTGTGGCTAGGATTGAATCATGTCAAGGCCTTTCCCAGACTAATTGCTGTGGTGTAGCTATGAGTAAATCATGTCAAGGCCTTTTCCTGACTTTAATTGCTGTGATATGGCTAGGATTAAATCATGTCAATGCCTTTCCCAGACTTTAATTGCTGTGATATGGCTAGGATTGAATCATGTCAAAACCTTTCCCAGACTTTAATTGCTGTGATGTGGCTAGTATTAAATCATGTCAGGACCTTTCCTAGACTTTAATTGCTGTGGTGTAGCTAGAATTGAATCATGTCACAGCCTTTCCCAGACTAATTGCTGTGATGTGGCTAGGATTGAATCATGTCAAGGCCTTTCCTAGACTTTAATTGCTTTGGTGTGGCTAGGATTGAATCATGTCTATGCCTTTCCCAGACTAATTGCTGTGATGTGGCTAGGATTGAATCATGTCAAGGCCTTTCCCAGACTTTAATTGCTGTGATGTGGCTAGGATTAAATCATGTCAAGGCCTTTCCCAGACTTTAATTGCTGTGGTGTGGCTAGGATTGAATCATGTCAAGGCCTTTCCCAGACTTTAATTGCTGTGTTGGGGCTAGGATTAAATCATGTCAAGGCCTTTCCCAGACTTTAATTGTTTTGGTGTGGCTAGGATTGAATCATGTCAAGGCCTTTCCCAGACTTTAATTGCTGTAGTGTGGCTAGGATTGAATCATGTCAAGGCCTTTCCCAGACTTTAATTGCTATAATATGGCTAGGATTGAATCATGTCAAGGCCTTTCCCAGACTTTAATTGCTGTGGTGTGGCTATGATTAAATCATGTCAAGGCCTTTCCCAGACTTTAATTGCTGTGGTGTGGCTAGGATTAAATCATGTCAAGGCCTTTCCTAGACTTTAATTGATGTGGTGTGGCTAGGATTGAATCATGTCAAGGCCTTTCCCAGACTAATTGCTGTGATGTGGCTAGGATTGAATCATTTTAAGGCCTTTCCCAGACTTTAATTGCTGTGATGTGGCTAGGATTGAATCATGTCAAGGCCTTTCCCGGACTTTAATTGCTGTGATGTGACTAGGATTAAATCATGCCAAGCCTTTCCCAGACTTAAATTGCTGTGATGTGGCTAGGATTGAATCATGTCAAACCCTTTCCCGGACTTTAATTGCTCTGGTGTGACTAGGATTAAATCATGCCAAGCCTTTCCCAGACTTTAATTGCTGTGATGTGACTAGGATTAAATCATGCCAAGCCTTTCCCAGACTTTAATTGCTGTGATGTGGCTAGAATTAAATCATGCCAAGCCTTTCCGGACTTTAATTGCTATGGTGTGGCTAGGATTAAATCATGCCAAGCCCTTTCCCAGACTTAATTGCTGTGATATGGCTATTAGGATTAAATCATGCCAAGCCTTTCCCAGACTTAAATTGCTGTGATGTGGCTAGGATTGAATCATGTCAAACCCTTTACCGGACTTTAATTGCTCTGGTGTGACTATGATTAAATCATGCAAGCCTTTCCCAGACTTTAATTGCTGTGATGTGACTAGGATTAAATCATGCCAAGCCTTTCCAGACTTTAATTGCTGTGATGTGGCTAGAATTAAATCATGCCAAGCCTTTTCCGGACTTTAATTGCTATGGTGTGGCTAGGATTAAATCATGCCAAGCCCTTTCCCAGACTTTAATTGCTGTGATATGGCTATTAGGATTAAATCATGCCAAGCCCCTTTCCCAGACTTTAATTGCTGTGATATTGCTAGGATTAAATCATGCCAAGCCCTTTCCCAGACTTTAACGCTGTGGTTCGGCTAGGATTAAATCATGCCAAGCCCTTTCCCAGACTTTAATTGCTGTGATGTGACATGGATTAAATCACTTCAAAGCCTTTCCCAGACTTTAATATAGAACATACATTTTCAGGATTATTCTAGAGGCAGCGTACAGTCTTCACGACAGAACATTCTCTGAGAATATTGGCAGTATAATCCTGTTCTCGGTCGTTGTAAGTTACATACATTAATTTTCTTCTTCACTATTTGTAAGTGTATAAGTTTGTCCAGCATGCTTTTGCACTGACTGCGGTCATGGATCAAGATATATAAAACAATGGCACATGAATATTGTTTGGGGTGCTTGTTTCAGCCAAAGTTTTTTTTAATTTTCAGACAAAATACAATTCGTACTTAAATAAGTTGTATATCAGTGAAACAGACATTTTTAGTGGTAAATAAAAACACCTTAATTTTCAAATTTGGTTGAGAAATAAAAAATTCTCGCACGAAGCTGTTTTTGTTGATGCATTTTCAATGCAAAATTTTGCAAGATGAAAAATTTGAAAAATACTTATTTTAGAATTTTTATCCGAAAATGGTTTTAAATTGTTGAATATTCGTCAATTAAGACAACCTGAAAGTTTTATTGCAAAATATGAAGTCTAACTGAAGTTATATGAAATTTCTTAATTTTATGTTGTCCCATCAACAAGAATTTACATGGGAAAGTACATCAAAAACTCATTTGGGCTGTAAAATATTATTTCTCAACCGATTTTTAAAACTAGGTATTTTTATTTACCACTAAAAATACCAGTTCTAATAATATATAATTCAGTTACGTATTATTTAAATTGTTCAAGCTACAGCAGAAAAAACTTTGGCTGAAACAAGCACCCAAACAAATTAGGTCCTTTTAGAAATATGGGATAAAACAGGTTCTTTAAAAAAAATCCGAATAAAACAGGTCCTTTTAGAAATACGGGATCAACGAATGAAGTCATCGAAAAGCGAGAGTCCTGTAATAACATTTATGTAGATAAATAAGTTAAAATTGACTAACAATAGATTTTAATGTAAAAAGAATAGTAATTTAAAAAGTTTGAATAAATTTTTAATATAAAGTATTTTCAATCGTCAATTAAAAAAATATATGAAAATGTATATTGCCACTCATTGTCCCTGTATTTCTGACATGTAACCTTGTTATGCACCAGTTATTAAAATTGTACTTAAAATGTGCAGAAAATAAATGCCCAAAACAATAGACTTGCCGAGTATGTGAAATAAAGCGCTTATAGAACCCCTATCGGGTTTTGCTATAACAGCATTGAAAAAGTATTGCTTTCATAATAATTTTTGGTGAAAATAAATCAAGATCGTTTATTGGAAGATCAGTTACAAGATGTAAAAACAAAATTAGTGCAAATTGTTTGATATGTCATTACGTGGTCCCGCCTTAATTCCATTAATCGATGGGAAATCTTATATTACCAGGATTTTATAATGGATATCTCGACAATAAAACATGTTTAAAGACATTTTTAACTGAAAAAATGTGATGTGAAAATGTGATAACCTGTTATAAATTAGCTTTTTACAATATACAAACTTTTAAGCCTAAATTAAGGTTTTATTTCATACCCAGCCAACCCCGTTTTTGCTTCTTGGAGAAGGGGTTGCATGGGGTAGGAAAGTTAATACTCGGACCATGTAATGGTTGTTTAGCTAAAAATTACATTGGTCTTGCATGCCATTATCATGTGTGGAGGTTGGATATACAGTTTGGTTGAATTTTACTCAGTAGTTTAAGAATGTATGTATGGACAGACAGATGGACAGACGATGGACAAATGGATGGACAAAGTCATTAACATTATCCCCATAACACTTTATGAAAGAATGATTATTAATAAACTATGAATTATTCCAAACACTTGTTTATGATTTGTGTGTTTTGTATTAACCATGCATGGTTTGATGAAGCTTAATGCATGCTTCTTGTACTATTGTAGGGGACAGTGATTGCTTGTTTCATGCTAGGTAAGTTACATGGAGAATATAATGTTGTAG